>JAHXMU010000109.1:430170-600137 GCA_019455685.1 Philornis downsi | reverse complement strand
AATCGTGTAAACCGTGTTCATGCCGATACAAACGTCGTGCAGTAATCACTGATTTATTGTTTTCGTAATACGCTCGGACACAAAATGCACGCTGCACTCCCGTGTACGGCTCCATGGCGACTAAATTTCCAGGAAGCGGCGCAGCGAACAACATATCCCCCCGCCACCCCGCGCCACGCGTTACCGAGAAATTGAAGAATTAAATCGCCAACACTCATATGGCCCACCCTGTATATATATCGTATACGTAAAATACTATTATCATTTGGAAACCTGTTTACTATGAAAACAGGTGGAGTCTGCAGTTGATGGCTATTTTAAGGAGCTTGACAGCTCTTACTATAAACAGGGTATGGAAGCCATTGAATATCGGTGGAAAAAGTGTATCGAGCTAAAAGGAGATTATGTTGGAAAATGAAGAAAATATTTCCCAACTTTTCTGTGTCTTCTTTGTTAGATCGACTAGTTTTGGGACCGCCTTCGTATTAAAATACGTATTGTTACAACTGAGCACGTAATCTATGCTTATCTAAATCACTCACTGTATAATGCCATATGAATCATGAGATGTTTCAAGCAGGCACAATCAGTAACATTATCGAGTGCATGAAAGTTACAACTTTTTTTAATTCAACTACTAAGAAAGTCTCCGATGATTACCCCTATATATTACACCGAAAAGAATTAGATTGAATAATCCCTAAAAAAATATTAGAGTACTAAGAAAAGGAACAAAAAAGAGTTGTTCTTTCTATGAAATAAGATTAATTTAAGTAATTACTTAATATTTTTTTTGTTGCTTGTGAGAACGCAACATGTTTCAAAGTATTTGCGAATTCAATCAATGAAAAAGGTTTTATTTTCTTTATCCTGTAGGTATAAAAACTGTGTAAATTGAAAACTTTTAAGTAATAAAAACATCATGAACTTCATTGTACATCTTCCCCACTTCCCCATTACCAGCTATTTGGACACTCGATAGTATTACGCCTTGGGTATTATTTATACGCATCCATTTCCGTGAAAATACAAAACGTTTTTCTTTCAAATTCCACAAAATCCCAAACTTTAAAATACAAACATATTTTCACAGCTAACACTCAGCAACAAACATACCGAATTCAACTTGAATTATTTCGTACGAAACATTTCTCCCCTATTTTTTTTGCAAACCATCAACCATATTAAATAGTATCTTTCATCCCCTCCTACCTATTGGTAGCACTAAGAAAAAATATGTATTAAATTTACTTGAAGCGATATTAAATTTACATACAAACGTTTAAGCCACATGCAGCTTTATAAGTACATACAAAATAATTTTTAATATATATGTATATACTAATATACACAGGCGAGTATTCAGTTTCAATTATTTAAATTCGATATTTCATTTTTATATATAGCAAAATATATACATATATATGTATATAGCAAAATGAAATATCGAATTTAAATAAATGAAAGTGAATACCTCTGAAAATTTACTCACAGGTTTCATAAGCATTTGCTACAAATTTTCTAACTTAATATATGATGATGGAACAAAGACATCATAGATTTAGAAATAGCTAAAGTTTTACAAATTTAAAACGTAATACGCAAAATATTAAATTCTGTTATGCTGTGAATTTAAATTCCATTCATAATCTGACAAATCAATGGTGGATGATATACAAATATTCACGTCGATGAAACTTTTTTCCCTTACGCTTGTTTACTAGACGAATACCTACCCTTATATGATTGCAACTATATACAATTGCAAATACAGGGTGCTTTTTTAATCGTAGTTTTTTTAATCGAATAAAACACTTTCCAATTTGCATCATAAAGGGTGTCCCAACAAAAATGCAAGATTTAAATTTGCCGCCATTCGAAGTGTCATTGTTTGACATTTGAACAATTGTTATTGTTTGGTAGTAGAAGGTATGAGGTTAGCAAAAATGGAGCGCTATCCGAATGAACAACGCATTCTCATTGTGAAATTGTTTTACCAAAATGGTGAAAGTTTTGCGGCTCCAGTTCGCAAATTGCGATCAATTTGGGGTCACAATAATGCTCCAAAAGATTCAACTGTAAAGAGATTAATGAATAAATTTGCCAAAACTGGGTCTGTTAGTGATGTAAAAACAACGCGCCTTCGACCAGGTCGATCGGCCGAAAATGTTGCAGCTGGACGTGATGATGTCGCTCAAACTCCATCCACCTCAATTCGACACCGAGCTCAGCAAATTGGTGTCTCCAAATCCACTATGCAGCGAATTTTGGCGAAAGATTTGCATCTTCATGCATACAAAGTTCAGTTGACTCAGGAACTGAAGCCAGCTGACCATGGACAGCGAAGGGAGCTCGTTAATTGGGTATTGGAGAGACAACATGAGAATGCTGATTTTGCCTATAAAATCATTTTCAGTGACGAGGCCCATTTCCATTCATGGTTTCGTCAACAGGCAGAATTGTCGCATGTGGGGTGAGGAAAATCCTCGAGTGATTCACGAGAAGCAAATGCATCCTCAACATGTCACTGTGTGGTGTGGATTTTGGGCTGGAGAAGTTGGACCTTTCTCTTATGAAAATGAGGCATGTCAAACGCAAACAGTCATTGGTGTTCGGTATCGTAAAATGATAACCATTTTTTTCGTGCCTAGAATTGAAGAAATGAATGTGGAGGGCATGTGGTTTCAACAAGACGGCGCCACATGTCATACAGCCGGAGAAACAATTCAATTGCTGCATCAGTCATTCCCCGGTCGTGTTATTTCGCGTTTTAGAGACCAAAATTGCCCGCCTAAATCGTGCGATTTAGACCATTAGACTTTTTTCTTTGGGGTTTTTTGAAGTCGATTGTTTACGCGAATAAGCCGAAAACGACTCAAGTCATAAAAGAGGAAATTGGAGGCTGCTTTAATGAAACACCGCAGCTTTTATGCAAAACGGTCATTGAAAATTTTATTAAAAGATCGCGTGTGTGCCAACAAAGACGCGGCGGACGTCTGCCCGATGTGTTGTTCCATACATAACCTCATTTTGTCTACTTTACGATATAATAAAGTTTTACAATTTTTTTTTAAATATCTGTGTTTTATTTAAAATTTAAATCTTGCGTTCTTGTTAGACACCCTTTATATTGAACTTTTTTATTGGAATCGATAAATTGGTCTTTGCCATTTAATTTTTAAAGATATTTTCATGAAAATGTTGTCCGCGTTGCGTCTCAAAACTTTCACTTTTTCGATCATTTCGGCCTGTATTCCACGAATAACGAGTATTAAGTTATCCTGTAAGGCTTCATTAGTATTCGGCTTGTGCACATAGACTAACGGCATCACATAACTCCACAAGAAATAATCAAGAGGCGTTAAATCGCAATATCTTGGGGGCCAATACACAGGGCCAAATCGAGAGATAAGCTTCTAACCAAATTCATCCCCCAACATATCCACTGTTTCACGAGCAGTGTGACATGTTGCACCGTCCTGATAAAACCACATGTCAACCACGTTCAACTCAGCCAATTGGGACAGAAAAAAATTCCTTGTGGTTGAGTAAAACATGCCCAATCGCTGAGAACGGTGACGAATTGACATTTCACGATCATCATTAACACTGGTCGCTACGGCTGCAATATTTTCTTCGGTGCGCACTTTACGCATGTGAGTCGATGGTTTTATGTCCAACAAGGTAAATTTTGTGCGAAATTCAGATATAACAGCATGAATTCTTGATTCAGCAGGTCGATTATGACGACCATAAAATGGTCGCGCCAAACGATGCACATTTGTCACAGAGCACGAATTTTGATAATAAATTTCAACGATTTGCAATTGTTGCTCGTTTGTTAGTCTTTTCATGATGAAATGGCAGAGTATACTGTACACTTTTCACTTTGACAGAAGACGTTTGGACGCCATTACCAACTAGTGCTGCCAACCTGAAAACCGTAAATCTTAAAAATCAGCCTATACTTTCTTTGAAAGCATACATATATATCAATTAGGGTGTGCGTTTTTGTTGAATTTGAACCTATTTGAGAGTGTAAATATATTCACAGAATCTTTTCTGATGGAAACTAGAGAAACCATTCCTCGCTTTGTCGCAAACGATAGATGGGAAAAAATTTTTCAACTTAAGAAAGTGTTGTTATAGTTATGCTTTCAGAAAATTTTCGCTATAAAATATCTCGAATATTTTCCACTTATAGGGCAAGTGGAAAGTAATATATATTAAAAGGCCTTAAATTGTTTAACAACAATTGGTTGAGATATAGCTTAAAATAAGTGGACTTCCTGTGATTGCATTCACAATATTTGAACACCATTTGAAATGTATTCACAAGTCCACACAAGATTGAGGTGATTCAAGGCTAGTATTGATTTCAAACGAAATTTCCTACCCAAGACTAACAAACGAGCATTTTGCAGTATTCACTACAAACAGATGCACCATCGAAAAAGTTGATATTTGCGACTAATACGGGATCGTTCGATATAAACATTAGAGACATCTTACGTTGCCACTAAACGTAATTAATATTCTGATTATTAGTTGTTGCAAAGTTCTGACGTTTGCCACATTTCTCAGCAGATTGTATTAAGCCTGCAGAACAATAAAGACCAAACTGAAGGTCACAGTAATATCAATTTCAATAAACATACACTTTTTTATGTTTTTCTTCAATCCCCTTTTTTCCTACGCTGCTCCACAACACGATTTTTTCGAGTAGACGACAAATGGCAAAATTAACTAAAAGGAATTCCGTTTGAGAATAATGCCTGACTTCGTGAAGTAATTTAATTGCTTGCAGGATTTTATGTTACGTGATACCGCCTTATTGAAACCACATATCATCCGCTTCCACGTTATGAAATTTAGATGGTGGCCACCATTACATGTGATTTCAAATAGAGTCGAATTTATTGCTCTACAACCACTTGTGGGCTCTCTGATTGCTAAATGGGATAAATTTATCGTCTGACAAAGCCATCGAGATAAAAATGAGTTTCAACGCTAAAGATGATTTTATTTCACAAATTGGCATCCACTCGTTGTTGTTTAACAGGTAATACAACAAACTTTACCTTTAGGATATCGCTAAATTTTTAATAACTCTCAGGTATCAGCGTCATCAAATGCGTGACATTTTTCTTTTATACAACAAAAGTATACCGTACAAATCTTATATATGAATTTCGAGTAACCCAGCAAAATTTAAAATTTGTCCACTATATTTTAAAGTATAATATCAAATTGAGGGCTAAGAAAGTTCTACACAAACATGAGTATTTTTGAATGCTTTAAAACTACCATGAATATATAATATTTTATTCTACCCAATGGTTACACTTTTGTAGAGAAGAACAATTAAACAACTTTTCACTCTAAATTTTTGTATTATATTTCATTTAATACCCTGTAATGCCAATAATACCATATCATCAGTCCCAAGCCCTAGAATTGGAGACAAAAGTTTTTAATCCCACAACCGTTGGAGTAAAGACGAACAATCATAAAATGACATTCAGAATATGAAGTGAAAGTTTAACCCGGTTGAGGCACAATTATTGTTCCAATAGACTGCTTCAATTCAGCCAAATTCCTTGGTTTCGTTTTGTACACCTCTTGCTTGAGATAACGCCATAGAAAAAAGTCTGGCGAAGTCAGGTCAGGTGACCTGGGGGGAAAGAGAGAATCCTGGATATTCATTTGTGTGGAAATTTTCGTTGGAGCTCTCCCATAACCGGTCTGGCTATGTATGGTGCACTTGGTCCATTTTGCTAGAACCAAACGCTGTGGAAACGGATACGTCTTCGTCGCAGTTTTGGGTAAACAAACTCCTTCAACATCTTTAAATAATGATAATAAATTATTACGTCTCGTTTTTGTAGCACGATTCCTACACCACTCTGTATTTTAGAAACTCATTGATAATTTCGAAAATTGATTTGAGGAGGTTTCTTTAAACCTATCAATTACTCAACTGTTCGAGATGTTCATCAGTGAGGGTCAAACAAAGAACTGAAGATGGGCTTATCGTGACTAGAACCCACGATCACATGCACTACTGTCGTTTGTACTAACCACCGCACCTCGTTCGACCACGGATAATATACGAGGTGTCTTCAAAAATAAAGTCAATTTTTAAAATTTCGCGGGCTACGTACATTCGACTATCGATTATTATTTTTCTTTTATGTTGGTGCACCCATCTCGAAGATATATTGACGGTGTTATCCATATAGGATGTTTAGTTTTTTTGTGAGAGGCATAAATAAGACAAGTGCTTTGCATGTTCAGCGTTTCGGTATTTATCTCCTTAATCATAGTAAAACGCCGTCCTTTCATGGGTCTCTTCAATCTTGGGAACAGGAAAAAATCGCATGAGGCCAAATCTGGCCAATACGGTGGCTGAGGCATGATAGCGATGTTCTTTTTGGCCAAATAATCTCTCACAAGCAAAGATGAGGGAGCAGATGCATTATCATGATGCAAAAGCCATTAATTTTTCCCCCACATTTCCGGGCATTTTTTTCGTATTACTTCATGCAGACGGTGCATAACTTCAAGGTAATATTCCTTATTTACCGTACGATATTGTGGTAAGAACTCCTGATGCATTACGCAATTGTGATCGAAGAAAACAGTGAGCAAAACCTTGACATTTGATCGAACTTGGTCTTGGCTCTCCTGGACTCTTCCATTGGGACGACTCTGTTTTAGTTTCGATGTCATAATCATATACCCATGATTCATCACCAGTTAGGTGATCTTTTAAGCAAATCTGAATCATCGTTGAAGTCATTCAACAATTCCTGATCGATGCTAATGCGACGTTGTTTTTGGTCAAATTTCAGCAATTTTGGAACGAACTCCGCTGCCACAAGCTTCATGCCCAAAATTTCCGTAAAAATTGCATGGCATGACCCAACTAATATGCCGACATGACATCCTCAACAACATCTCTAATTGTGATTTGTCGATTCTGCTGCTTTAGTGAAACAACATGTCCTGATTGGTTCCGTCGCTTTGAAGACGGTGATTTTGATATTGACTACCGTTCGGGTGAAGGAAGACGAAAAAGCTTCGAAGACACTGAATTGACTGGAATTGATGCTTGATGGAGATCCGTGTCGAACGCAGATAGAGCTTGCTTCAGTGTTAAGAGTTATCCGCCAAGCCATTTTCAAGCGATTGCTTGCGTTGGGAATGATTCAAGAGCAAGGAATTTGGGTTCCTTATGAGTTGAAGGCAAAGGGCGCTGAGTGTCGTTTTTTTGCCTGTAATAACTGCTTTAGCGGCAAAAAGGGAAGAGGTTTCTTCATCGTATTGCAACCGATAATGAAAAATGGATTCTTTACAGCAATCCAAAGAAATGAAAGTCATGGGGGCTTCTACGTCATCGACTCGGCCGAATATTCACGCTGTGAAGGTTATGCTTTGTATTTGGTGGGACCAGGTCGGTGTTATTTATTACGAGCTGTTAGAACTAAGCGAAATCATCACTGAGGATCGGTATCTACTTCAATTAATGCGATTGAGACGAGCTCTGCACGAGAAACGCCCACAATACGCGAACAGGCACGAAAAGTGATTTTTTAGCGTTACAGCGCTCGGCCTCACGTGGCCATGCCTGTTAAAACCTCCCTAGAAACGCTGAAATGGGAAGGAAGTCTTACCCCATCCGCCATATTTGCCACTTGTACCGTTCGATGGCACACTGTCTGGCAGTTCTACACATATGATGACATCAAGGGATGTGTAGATTCGTGGATAGCCTCAAAATATTAACAGGTTTACCGTGACGGAATTCGACCTTTGGCAGAAATATAGGAAAAAGTGGTAGCTAGCGGTGGGCTATACATTCAACGGATGATTTGTAAACATATTTTCATAATAAAGTTGCATGTTTATAAAAAACCAGCGAGAACTTAGTTGCACACCAATACCTTTTTTCAATTTTAGGGCGATTTAGACATTACATATTTACCTTCTAATAATATCGTAAGTAAATAAAATAAGACTGTTCCATTTTATTTATATATTTTGCTGAAATTCAGATTCAAATTAGTTATTATTTGACGTTCTAAATTAAATTTTAATCACCCTTTTATTGTAAATATTTGATTGTACCTTCTTGTTCTTAGGAGCAAAGATTGCATAAATATTAACTATGTCTTTATATTTCATAATTTTTCCCCAAAATAAAAGTTACTCTTGTTCAAACTACATTCCCGACAAAAGGCATGCAAACTTTTCTCAATATGTAGTAAAATTAGTTATTATAAACATTGAAGTAAATTGACGCCGTAACAGAATTGGTTAAGGAAACGTCATGGAAGAGTTCCTTCACCAATACTGATGGGATTGAATCCTGGTATCCTTTTGCAATTAATAATCAACAAATTTTCTGAATGTTCAGCTTACCTAAGGATAGTAAGTAATCATAGGAAATAGTAAAGTTATCAGCAACCATCTTGTGCTATGAAATTGTTCTTAAATTGTCAATTCAAAATTATGGCAAATTTATATTAAAGACATGTTTTAAAGTAACAAAAAATGATACTATATATAGCTTCCGTAGTTATCTGTTTCGTGTCAAAGCTTCAGGTTTCTGTGTTATCGAAGGGAAATCTGTTTAACGCTAGTTTATTATATTTTGCTCTTTCATGCCATTCCATGACGAACCCCAATTATTGTTCAATGAAGTGAAAAAGTTCGCCGTCCTTTCATATTTTTACTCGCTTTCTGGCTAGATGACGTTCAATATGATTTTATTTACGTAATGGAATTTTCCCTGTGTGACTGTTTGTATACTTTTTCAATAAAAGTTATTTGTTCGTCTCCTGTTGCTATTCTGACTTTGATGTTACAAAATGGGAAAGTCTATATTCGTTATAACTTCGTTTTTCCTTTTTCCCTAAATAGAACTATATTTATTTGCAATGACGGAGTAAGAAGGGTGCGATGAGGCAGTGTGAAAGTGAATTCAGGACATAATTTTATGAACTTCTTTCAAAGTTCTTGCCTCTTTCATTGAAAGCCAAAAATTTTAAGGAGCAGTTCTTGTGTCTTTAATGATTTTCATTCCAGTAAAATCCTGCAAAGAATTTTGTCCAATTGTACAAATTTATTATTTCATTTACACAGTCAATCCAATTTCACAAACGGAACAGGATATTATGCCGGTGTCAGCTATCGGTGGACAATTTGGTACTTCTGAGATGATGTATTTATTTCTTGCAATGATTCTTATGTGAGTTTGGTCAACTATTTCACGTTTTAATTAACTTTCAGTAATAAAGATTTTTTTCAGCATTGGAACATATTAAGAAAATAATAAAAAAAAATATTTTACTAATTAGTAAATCCAAAAACAAATCTGTTCTTGCGATTGGGGCTTTCCGAGCATAAAATGTAATCGAAGCGAAACAAGAATGAATGAAAGATTCGCTACACATGTCGACAATCCCTTCAAACCATGTACATATCGTAAAATTATTGACGAATGTTGACTTATATTCTGTTCTGTTCTGTTCGGCAGTCATTACCGGCGATAAGGATTGATTAACAGCAGCTTATCCCGCTATTATCCAAATGTTACAAAGGCGGTTCCACAACCAGCCGACTTGACGTACGAGTATAGATGGTGCAGTTGGTTTGAAAAAAATTATTTTGGTGAAAAGTGACAACCTTATAAAACATATGTTTTAGGTTTCAGAGCGCCACGTATTTTTATTTGAGCCATCAAAAGTAAACGACTTCAGTGAATAAAACATGGAAAAAATTGGTGATCGTTATGTAATTCAGTATTTCCATATGAAAAGTCTCAGTCCAAAAATATTAAATATAGATTCTACTCTGGGGGGGGTCTGATCCTTCGTTCACAGCTGCAAAATATTGGATAGCAGAGTTTAAGCGAGGCCGTACAAGCTGCCAAGACGAACACTGTAATGGTCGACCAGTTGGGGTGTTCACGCCAGACTCGGTTAAGAAAATCCACAAAATGGTATTGGATGATCGTCGGCTGTAGGTGCGTGAGCTAGCTAAAACGGTAGACATTTCAAAAAGTGCTATATATCGCATATTGACCGAAGATTTGAAGATGAGAAAGTTGGGCGCAAGGTGATTGTCGCGCTTTTTGCGTGGGTACACCACTTCACACCTGAGACAAAGGAACAGTCAAAAAAGTGGTCTGGAATGAGAGAATCGTGTCCAAAGAACACGAAGAGGGTTCCGCCTGCAGGCAAGGCCATGTCGTCTGTTTTTTAGGATGCGCATAGGATTCTTCTTATTGATTATCTTCAGAAATGAAAAACCATCAACGTCAAATATTATGCTAATTTATTGCAGTGTTTAAGTGATGAAGTTAAGGGAAAAATGCCACATGTGGCGAAAAAGAAAGCGTTGTTTCGTCAAGACAATGCTCCAGTACATAAATCCACTATTGCGATGCGCAAAATTAATGACATAAAGTTCGAGTTGCTTCTTCACGCACCACCGTATTCGTCGGATTTAGCTCCCTTGGACTACTTTCCATTTCCAAAATTGGAAAAATGGCACGGTGGTAAAAGATTTGCCAACAACGAAGAGGTGTAGTCTGCGGTTGAGGGATATTTTGAAAAGTTTGACATTTCTTGTCAAAACCAGCGTATAGAGCCACTGAATATCGTTGGAAAAAGTGTATTGAGGTAAATGGAGATTATGTTGAAAAATAAAGAAAATTTTTCACAACTCTTTTTGTTCCTTTTTTGTTAGGTCGACTAGTTTTTTGAGCGCTCTCTTATTTTGTACGGACGGTAGTGGAAGCCGGGCTCTGATGCTCAGAGTATGCCGCAGTTATAGAGGGAAGTGGAGAAATATAAACGATGACCGGGCACTGACTCAAAATGAGATTAGATTATCAGTATTATAGCTTTAAAAGAAAAAAAAACTGATCATGAAGATGACGTTACGGCAGATGTATTTAACACCGGTGGCATTAAGCCGAGAATAAATATGTTTTGAACTGACTAGACCTTATTGGGGTTGGAGTTTAGACCAGGTAAATCTACATCTAACAAAGTATTCGCATTAAGGAAAATCATGGAGATGAACCGACAGTCGTCAATTATACAACTGTCTTCGACAGTCCGGTATGGCAAAAATTACGTGAAGCTGTAGTCCAGTTTAGATAACAACACAAAAAGATGAATCTTTTTCGGGAGTTGTGAATGTTGTGAATAACACCAGAATAGTGGCTACTTTGGCTGGATCATATTTTTTGGATGGATTACGATGCGCCAATACTAAAAGTCTTCAACAATAACATTAATGGACGCCTCAGAAGAAGGCGACAAAAATGTCATTGATAGGTTCATATTTGTGAGAAAAATGATCTTCTAAATTGGAATGGAAGGTCGAAACGCTTTGATATATTTTCTAACCGCAATATGTAACATGCATCTAATTATTTGCAGTTTGTAGTATAAAAAAATATATTATTTGTGTAATTTATCAATTTTTTGTGAAATATACATATTAGTTTGAAGACATGCAGCTGTTCATTAGGTGTACAAAATTCAAAGGTATTAAAGCAAATATAGTTATCAGAATTATGTCAAATATTTTGCGTGAGCTATTAAATCGGGTGTCAGATGTCAGCGCTAATTCCTCATTTTACAAGTTTTTACTCCAACGTATGTCTATATTAGACATAGCGAACAATCAGTACTAGAAGTTTCAGAAAGAAAAATATTCAAAAAAAAAAAAAGAATTATTAACCGTTTTATCTATATAATGACCCTGATAGGGTTTGTAGTAGCAAAATCCATCGACTTCCATATTTAGACTCGCTCAATGGGATCAACAATTTAACAACAACAGTTTGAGAAGCATACGAAATGTGTTCAAAAAATAAGAGGAAGTTTTCAACTTTCGATTACTATTTTTTTTTTATATTGGTGCACTCGTTCCGAAGATATGTTGACGGTTTTATCCATATAGTATGTTTAGTTTATTTGTGAGAGGCATATATAAGATAAGTGTTTTGCGTATTCGGCGATTTTCTGCTATCGAAAAAAATGGATCAAAGAAGAACACAAGCAAAGATGAATGAGCAGGTGCATTATCATTATGCAAAAGCCATGAGTTTTTTTTCCACAAAATCGGTGTTTTTTTCGTATTGCTTCACGCAAACGGCGCATAACTTCATGGAAATACTCGTTATTTACTGAACGACCTTGTGGTAAGAACTCCTCATGCACTACACCATGGTAGTCGAAGAAAACAGTGTGCAAATCCTTGACACTTGATCGAACCTGGCTTGCATTTTTGGTCTTGGCTTTTCTGGACTCTTCCCATGATTCGTCACCAGTTATGACTCTTTTAGGCAAATATGGATCATCGTTAACGTCATTCGACAATTCCTGAGCGATGCTCATGCGACGTTCTTTTTGGTCAAAATTCAGCAATTTTGGAACGAACTTCGCTGCCACGCGCTTCATGCCTAAAATTGCCGAAAAGATTGCATGGTATGAGCCAATCGATATGCCGACATCCTCAGCAACTTCTCTAATTGGGATTCGACAATTATCCACAAAAATTGTCTTAACTTTCTCAACATTTTCATCGGTGTTTGATGTGCTGGGGTGACCAGAGCGACAGCTTGTACTATTTGTAAACATTTTTTTTGACTCAGAGTACTCCTACCGTGTGCCACTGTCAACATTTCAAATGTTTTTGAGCACTTAATTCAATTTTTTACACAAAATTTGATGCAATTTATTTGATCCATTTTTTGCGATAGCAGAAAACCGCCGAACACGCAAAACGCTTGTCTTATTTATGCCTCTCACAAACAAATTAAACATTCTACATGGATAAAACCGTCAACATATCTTCGAAACGACTGCACCAACATAAAAAATAAACAAACGAATGTACGTGACCCGCGAAATTTGAAAATAGACTAGATTTATTGAAGTGTTCGCCAGACATATCGAGGAGATAGCCCGCCAACTAATGATAGGGGGCTGTATCGGAGATTGAACCCGCGATCATAAGAGCGACAGTCGTGTGTACTGTCCACCGAACCACGTTCGGTTTTGGTTAAAAAGAACACAGTTATGAATTCTGGCTATAATTAACAATCAAAGTGATACTATGACAAATTTTCTATTTTATTATTCCTGAAAGTTATATTAAATTTGCAAAATGTTTATAAAATTGAGTTGTAATAAATTTAATTTATATTTTCATGAATAGAGAAACAATGACGGCGTTGCTGGGACACGTGTTGTGTTTTGACCTCACAAAATAAACTTCATGAAAAAGAAAGTGATACTCATAAAAGAAGAAACAATTTCAATTATTCTTTTGTAAATTGTCATTGAAATTATAAGCTTGTTATGAAATGATATAGAATGTTTTCCAGATATGACAAAGAAAGGAATTCACTCTTTGGTGAACAAAGCAAGCACACTGGGCATTGTTGACCAATCGATTCTACCGAATGTCAAGTCTGTTTGCATAAAGACGGCAACTTTTTGTGTGCTAAACAAATCGCTTACTATTATACCGGTTGATGGAATGAGGAGTGAGGAGCTAACATTCTAATATAACATTATGGCTTCATCGATAGCAATTTCGACCACAACATAGAAAATATAGTACAGAGTGGCGCACCAATTTTGATACAATAAAAAATTAAAATAACTTTTCTTTATCCAATGCATTTCATATATTTTTTATTACATAGTAAATTCAATTTTAGTTTGTATAACTAATTGGGTTTGAAGGTGATAGACCGTAAATCACCTCCATGCTCACTCACGCATATGTGATACTTGGTTAGAAAATTATTCATTGCGGCCTGAAAGGTTGAAATCGGGATCGCGTTAATTATTGTTTTAGTGGACTGCTCCAAATCAATCTAATTCCTTAGTTTCGTTTTTAAAACTCTTCCTTGGCATAAACCCATATAAAAAAGTCTAGCGCAATCATATCAGGTGACCTTGGGAGTCCAGCGGAAAGTAAAGTTTCTGGATATTAATTTGTTTAGGAATTTTCGTTGGAACTCCCCCATAACCGATCTGGCTATGTATGCGGTCTGGCTTGCTGGAACCAAATGCTGTTGAAACGGATACATCTTCGACGCAGTTCTGGTACAAAAGACTCCCTCAACATATTCGACAGTTACTGTTACACCGTATCACGATTCGTGCGCCACCCTGTATTACACCAATTGACTCTAAAATTAAAGACATTTGTTGTGAATGGATTTGTGGATGGTATCAAAATCATTCCAAATTTTATGACAAAATTGTACTCAAGTGCTATGTTTACCTCTGACTGAAATAAACATTCGTTTAGGGACCGTTTAGGTTTCACTAAATACTTTAAATCACGAAATTAAAAATAGAGGGAAATTTAATAAAATCGCAGGGGCGACTCAAACTATTTTCTGTCTACTGACGTTGTAATTGAATTAACCTAATCTGCTTTAAAAAAAATAATAACTTTGCTGATAGAAATTCCGTTTGTTTGGATAAAAAAAAAGAAATTCCCTTGCATCTAAATATGAGACCTGGAAGAGCTTCTTGAGTCAATGGAACCTACATTTTAGCGGCAATTCCGAACGTTACAATTTGAGAAGCATTAACAAGATTTGTCGATTACTCAACTACCCGAAGTGTTCGTGAGACACATTGACCACCGCTCAAATAATGGCAGGTAACGACTGTATGTGGAATTGAACCCACGATCGTACGAACGATAGCCGCATGTACTAATCATCGCGCCACGGTCGGTCACGGTTACTTTTTTTTTTTTTTTTTGGATACATAAAGAAAAATTTAGCTGCGTTTGTTTTGAAAATTATACATTTTAAAATATGAATTATGAATATATAAATATAAACAGCAGTAGTATAAGTAAATATACATACGTATACTTGAATTCTTTTCAAAAACTCGATCGCGTAGAGACCGCTGAATACGTGCTAAAACTACAGGATGTGCGCCGGTAAAGTACACTACTTTGTTTTGCCGCCATTTTGGTAAGCATTAGTCGTGACAGTACATATTTGGCAGTTGTGAAGTTGAGACGTGCCAAAATTTATTATAGAAAAATATTCGATAAACCAACGTGTTTTCATCGTTAAAACATTTTATTTAAATCATTTGTAGATTACTATGACGATGAGAAAGTTACGTGAAATTTTTGGGAGAAACAACGCGCCAACAAGACACACTATTTATCGTGTAGTGAATGATTTCGGAGAAAGAGGGTCTGTATCTGATAGGGCCAAGCATGGACCACAACGTACTGCAAGATCTGCTGAAAACATTACTGCTGCTCAAGAAAGTGTTCAAAACAATCCATCAACCTCAATTCGACGCCGTGCTCAGGAGCTTGGTCTTCAAAGAACAACTTTGGCCACAATTTTGCACAAGGATTTGCATTTGTCACTGTCAATGGGGAGCGATGAAGTGATGTGATTGAAAACTTTTTAACACCACAACAATCTTGGTGTCAACAAGAGCGCGCCACACCGCATACAGCCAGGATTATAATAGAATTACTGCGAGACCTCTTTCCACAACAAGTTATTTCAAGAGATGGTGATGTTGATTGGCCTCCACGGTCGCCTGATTTGACTGCTCCGGACTTCTTTTTGTGGGGATAACTGAAAAGCAAGCTTTATGCAAACAAACCAGAAATGCTTGAGCAACTCAAACAAAATATTCGTGATGAAATTAATGAAATACCGCGTGAAATGTGTAAGAATGTAATGAAAAATGTGCTCAAAATGGCTCGCCATTTGTAAGGCTAACGGAGGCAGACATTTAGCTGATATTGTATTCCATACGTAATTACAGACATTAAATAAATTATTTGCCAATATAAGATCCATTCTCTTTCATTTAATCAAAAACTATGTACAAACAAAGTAGTATATCTTCCCGACGGACACCCTTTATAAATAGTAGTAGTATAAGTAGTAGTACAAGTAAGTATGTAAATAAATATATAGTATAAAAGTATAGTATAATAATATATAATATAATAATATAGTATAATAGTATAATAAAATTGGGAAAGGTTTAAAAAGTATTATATAAAGACAATGTTAATATTTTATGTCGTATATAATAGTAAATTTTTCAGCATGTTTGATTCGCATGAGGACTGTTTTAGTTTGGGGCACATACATATTGTGTTTCCTGACGTAAGTCATACTCTTATTTTAGACATACATTTCAATTATTTTGTTTTGTACAGTGTTCAAATATTCCAATTTTTAAACTCGTATTTGTTGGATGTCAACTGGCTTATACACAAAAAGTTGTAATGATTATAATTAAAGAATTTGTTCGGCTTGCGTAGTGTAATATATAGTATAAATTGAAATTCTATGTGGTTTGAACCGCAAATTAACATTTCAAATGATGGATTCAGTTTTGTTCTTGCCAGAAATACCTTCTTTTCAGAAACAAAAACAAAACTATTTTGAAAATTTTTTCAGTGAAATTTTGAATTTCTTAGCATATTCATTAACCCTCCTCAAAATTAAAACGGTGTCTTAAGGAAGTATGTAAATTTTAAATTTCAAACAGCTCCTGCCTATTGCTGCGGTAAATTTCTAACTCGTAGTTCCAGCGATTCAGTGTCTATATTGCTCTTAACACCGCACGAACGAATGATTAAAACATAGATTTCTACACCGACAAAGATTGTCCATTTAGTGGCTTCAAAACTGCCGGTCTGGCAAGACGATCAGCTGTTAAATTCCTGTCATCTGGAGCATTATTTATTTAGTGAAATATTTGCCATTTACGAATATGGATCGTTTAACAAAAACAGTTAAAACTTATTACAAATTGGTAAATCAAAAAGGGGCTTTTAATCGAACAAAATTTTTTTCTGCGATGAAGCTCATTTCCCACTCGGTTGTTACGTCAACAAGCAAAATTGTGATTGTGGAAAAGCCATAGCATCCAAAAAAGGTCGCTGTTTGGTGTGGATTGGGTCTGGAAATGTAATTTAAATGGCACTGTATTTCCTACACAATGGCAAGGTCCAAGCATTATGTTGAAATAAAAGTTTCATTGGAATCATAGCTTTATGTGTGGGGTATTTAACTTTACTTTTGAAACCGAAAAATGGATAGCGCTTTATATGCCAGAAAAGAAATTTAAATCAAGAAGTCAAAAAATTAGATATTTTCTTTCAAACTAATATCAATGCCGTCTACGGATATATTATGATGTGTTTAAGTATTTCGATTTACTTTTATTGTTTCCAAAAAGTTCTGGACTTGATTTATAGCACTTTGATCTAAGAACCTGCTGTAATATTTGGTACATCTAAAGAATTTGTTTAAAACAAGTAGTGTGCCTTTATCATATAACCAAAAAAAGACGTTATAAATATATGATTGCAAGTTCTTAAGGCGTATGATATAAGCTTTCGTGTATTAAAATCCAGAAAGAAATTTAGAAATACGTTAAAATGGAAGGATGTCATTAGAAACATACAACGAATGGAGGCTTATTACATTGTATATTGTAAATTTTTGGATATAACATTTTTCGAAATGTTTATCAATGTAACAAATCTTTAATAATGGGAGCAGGCATTCGAAGTGTTATCAAGTTCTCACTGTTATGGCAATCAAACGGCTAATGACTGTGCGCTCATTTTTTGACAAGCTTCAATCTATTATGTCGATTACAGGTATACGGAAGCATATCATTTATCATAGCAGTTAAGAAAATAAACATAATGAAATTCAATTGCCACAATTTTATAGCTTTGTATTTGGAAGGGACGTCGCAACCAGCCATAGTTAATGAGCTGCCACATGGTCGTGTATCGAACCATACAAATTACAATAATACTGGTAGCATCAAAAAACGACATGAATGTCTACCACTGCATTGGCAGAAATTGTTCGAATGTTGAGGACGAGACTTCAGTACAATCTATGATACAACGCAGTTGAATTGCAAAAAATGTTATGTGTCATTATCCCTTTTTTTCAATTGCCCCTACTGGGCGCATATGACTTCCACAAAGCATCTCCATCTTATCCGGTTTGCTGCTGTTGTTTTCGCGTTTTCCCATGTAAGATTGCATTGCACTAGTTCGTTTTCCCATATAATGTTTTACTGTTCTAGTTCTTGAAGTATCGTGCTTCTCCGTCCAGGTGTTCTTTCGTCGACCACGACTACATTGTGGATTTCACTCTAGCGCCGTCTTTGTAATGTTATCCGGCTTCTTTCATATGGTATGGCTGTTTCAACTCCATTTTCTATGTTTTATTTGTGTCAGTATGGGTTCCTCTTTAGTTAGGTTCCAGAGATTCGTGTTGCTGATGTTGTTTGGTCACAATATCCTGCTTACGATTCTGGGGCTATTGTTTATGAATACCTGTAGCTTGCACGTAATGGTATTCAATACTAGCCAGATTTTACTTCCGTACAACAGAGTTGACTTTGCACATGCCATGAATATTTTAAGCTTAATTCGTCTGGATATTTCTGAGCTTCTTCATACTGACTGTAGTCGTCCGAATTCCGCTCTCGCTTTACTGAACCTGTTATTTACGTTACGAACCCAACGTTTTTTTTTACTGGAAAAGGTCTTCAGCTTCATTCCTTCACAGCAATTGCCACCATATTCTCCGGACTTAAATCCAATGGATTTTTCTACATGGTCTATTCTTGAACCCAGAGTATGCACTAAAGAATGTGGGACCATCAACGCCTTAAAGATTGTTCCGCTAGAATGGAGCTCGCGCACATTCGTGCAGCGTGTGAAGCCTTCCCGGGTAGACTGGATGTTATTATCCGTGCTAAAAGTGGCCACATCGAACAGTAACATATTTTCTTCAAATTTTAAAGGTTTTTGTGATAAACAAAAACCTTTATTTAAAGAAAAATAATCAAAACTGACTAAATTACTAGATTTGTAATAGATAACACTGCCCACTGTGTTTATTCCGGTACACAAACAATATAACTACTCTCTACTCTGTGGTAACACCATAAAAACAGATTTTGCGCAATTTTGAACATGGCCTGTTGTTTCTTGCCTTAAGCTGCTAGGGTGATATACTCGTAAATATCATAGTAAAAAGACAATCGGATCAATGGGCACTCTTGAATCTGCGTTGATTTTACGACGATCAAAAATTTATAAACATTGTGGAATATCAAATGAGTATTTCTTTTTGTTTCATTGACAATGCAAAGCTTACAAATCCCTAATACTTTGATGCAGATGCAAAACATTCATAATATCGGAAATAGAACACAAGCCAAAAAGCATACTACAGGGTGGGCCAAATAAGACCTATTGTGTAAAACGAATAGCGTATTGTAGTCGTTGTCGGTGGTCTTGCGGTAGCAGTGCTTGTACAATTTGCATTTTGTATGGGTATATCTTAAGATCCAACTTTAAAATTCTACGAAATGTCGTCCTGGAAATACTCAATTGTCTGGAACGACGGCGAGTTGAGACAGATGGATCATCTGCAACATTCTGCCGCACAGTTTCCACGTTGTCTTCAGTGCGAATATTTCGATGGGCACCTCGTCTAGGACGGTCGGCCACTGAACCCAGTTCCATGATCATGAACCTGTGGGAGCTGATCTGGAATTAAAATGTTGCCGATATTTTTACGCTGCGTTAAAACAATTGATCATTGACAAGAATAGAAAAAACTAGATAATTTTAACGCGTTATGTTGTACTGTAGGGTTCCATAATAAATTTCCAACAATTCAATTATAACCCACAAAAAGAGAAAAATAAATATGTCAAAAAATAAATAAAGTTATTTGTGCTTAACATTAGTAGGTCTTATTTGGCCCACCCTGTACAACAGCAAATAACAGGATAATGGTTTTCGTTTGCCAATAAGAGAATAAGACGTGCATATTATTTTGTGATAGAATTAACAAAGAATATCGCTTAAAGTTTAAACACTATAATATTAAACATTAAACCAAAAGTACTCCCAAATGAAGCTGTGCAGCATAATAACTTAGCACTGTGTAAATAGTTTTTCGAGGCAATTTGTAGCCTGCACTATGTATTACATATTAATTTTCCCGCCCATGTCGTTATTTCTTTTGTTCCATATATCCAATTTTAGCTTTGCTGCTATTGCTGTCATCACACTAATTAGCACTGTTTTCGGTGGCAACGTCCGCTTAATTGTTTGATGTTGCCTGCCACTAAGCGTATATTAAATGTATCCATAATGAATTGTATTCGATGCCAATCATGCTTTGTTTGACATGAAATGCAACATATGTTGTAATTATCAAATTACAATATATTTAAGTGGATTTTGCTTTTGTTGGCAGGCCAATATTTTTGACAATTCCCTTATGTCAGCTACACCTGGTCATACTGGTGTCTGATTGGAATATAGTATAAGGAAATTTATGTTAAATGTGAAATAGTTAGGATCTATCTGGTGTACGCAATTGGCCTAATAAATCTATCACATTAGCTGCAAATATGCAATCATTCACACCACTTGCTACAGCATGTGGATAAGCAGTTTGGTTGTTCATTCACGAAATAAACATATGAAGTATTTGCACTGGCCGTATATGCCAAAAAATCTCGACTTTATCACATATTCAGGTATGTTCCAAAAAAGTAGTGGAATTAAAGTAAAATACGATTTGACAAGTTAATATTTTGTTTTGGATGTTCTGCAAATGAAGTGGTTTGTTGTTTCATTTTTTCATATGAAATGAAGTTCGAAAACAGAAATTGTAAACAGCTGATATTGACTTGAAAATAAAATTTAATTATTGAAACTACTATTTGTTATTTTTTTCCATAATTAAAGGATTAATAAATAATAAGAGCAAATAAATAAATAAAGGATAAATAAATAATGAATGCGGTGTTAGTGTCCACTATATGCCAAACCAATGAATACGCAAGAGGAAAATTACAAAGGCAGATTTTGCGGGATCACTCAAATCCTCTGGATATGGGCGACACTACCTAAGTACACACATGTATGTACTTAAGTACATTCAATACACATTCAATAAAAACTATTAGGTTTTTACAAAATTATCGCATCAACAAAGATGTATTTCGTAACATTTTACATTGCATAAAATTGAGACTGCCCAAGTCATCCATTCCGGCAGAACTACGGCTTGCTGCCACACTAAGATTTTTAGCAGAAGGAGGATTTCAACGAGGGGTCGGAAAAGACACTAATGTGGCCTTAGCACGGAGCATCACCTGTAAAATTTTAAATCGAGTGCTTATTGTTCTAGAAAAATATATTTGTCCTAGGCGGATTAAATTGAAAATGGCAGTTGATGAACAAAATTTGTCTAATGCAAAAATTTGGTATTCCCGGTGTAGGATGCATTGATGGAACTCACGTGGAAATTACTAAGCCGCAAAAAGATTCCACAATTCTTCCAATTTTACATGGTCCCCTTTTTCCAGGTCTGGATTGTTTTGCATAAAACGTAGCATTATTGAATCCTGCGTTGTATTCTTGTGTTTTCCCCTTCAAACAAGAAAAATGTTTATTCAACCAAAGGAATCGGACCACTTTTATTTATTATACTTACATGTTTATTTGCAAACATTTTTGTTTCACAATAAAATTTCAAAGTATGTATTTTTAAACCACTTCTTTTTGCCTAAAAGTAGTTTCTAGAACAATGCAATTCATTACGATTTGATGTTCGAAAACAAAACAGAAATGAAAAGTAAAAAGTAAAATTCAGAACACCCAAGTGTCAACTTCAAATCAAATCTGGAACATACCTGATTGCTCTTATATCAGAATGTGCCCAAGATGTAAGAGGGCGGCGTATAGTCGAGCTGACGTATAGATGGTGCCAGTAGTTTTAAAAAAGATTATTTTGGTGAAAAGCGGCAACCTTATAAAACGTTGTTTAGTGTCTCTATTTGAGCTAGCAAAAGTAAGCGATGTCAGTGAATTTGTTAACATGGAAAACATTGCTCACCGTTACGTAATTCAATATTTCCATTTGAATGATCTCAGTCCAACCAATATTAAAGCCCAACAAGATTCTACATACTCCGCTTCTTTATTTACGACTGTAAAATATTGGGTAGCAGAGTTTAGCTAGCTGAAATGAAAGTCACTTCAAAAAGTGCTACACATCGTATATTGACCGAAGATTTGAAGATGAGAAAGCTGTGCGCAAGATGATTACCGCGTTTGCTTTCAATAGAGCAAAAACATCATCGGGGAGATGTTTTAGTAGACTGTTTGGCAATGTTTCACCGCAATAAAGTCGAATTTTTGCGTCCATTTATAATCATACATGAGACATGGATCCACCACTTCACACCTGAGACAAAGGAACAATGAAAAGAGTAGACTGGAATGGGAGAATCGTGTCCAAAGAAGGCAAAGACAGTTCCCTCTGCAAACAAGGTCATGGCGTCTTTTTTTTATTTTGGGTACGCATGACATTATTTTTATTGATTAACTTTAGAAAGAAAATCCATCAATGGCGAATATTATGCTAATTTATTGCAGCATTAGGTGATCATGGAAAAAGGCTGCATTTGGTGGTGAAAAAGAAAGTGTTCTTTCATCAAGACAATGTTCCAGTTCACACATCCAATATTGTGAGGGCCAAAGATTTGCCAACAATGAAGAGGTGGGGTCTACAGTTGATGGCTATTTTAAGGAGTTTGACAGTTCTTTCTAAAGGGTGTCCCAACAAGAACGCAAGATTTAAATGACTGATGCAGCAATTGAATCGTTTCTCTGGCTGTATGACATGTGGCGTCGTCTTGTTGAAATCACATGCCCTCCACATTCATTTCTTCAATTCTAGGCACGAAAAAACTGGTTATCATTTCACGATACCGAACACCATTGACTGTTTGCGCTTGGCATGCCTCATTTTCATAAAAAAAAAAAGTTCCAATGATTCCTCCAACCCAAAATCCACACCACACAGTGACACGTTGAGGATGCATTTGCTTCTCGTGAATCACTCGAGGATTTTACTCACCCCAAATGCGACAATTCTGCCTATTGACGAAGCCATCGACATGGAAATGGGCCTCGTCACTGACGATGATTTTATCGGCAAAATCAGCATTTTCATGTTGTCTCTCCAATACCAAATTAACGATTAAATTCGCTGTCCATGGTCAGCTGGCTTCAGTTCCTGAGTCAATTGAACTTTGTGCGCATGAAGATGCAAAACTTCCGTCAAAATTCGCTGCATAGTGGATTTGGAGACACTAATTTGCTGAGCTCGGTGTCGAATTGAGGTGAATGGAGTTTGAGCGACATCATTACGTACAGCTGCGACATTTTCGGTCGTTCGACCTGGTCGAGGTCGTATTTTTGTCTTTACATCACTAACAGACCCAGTTTTGGCAAATTTATCCATTAATCTTTTCTTCTGTTGTCAGTTGACTCTTTTTAAACATTATTATGATCCCAAATTAATTGCAATTTGCGAACTGCAGCCGCAAAACTTTCACCATTTTGGTAAAACAATTTCACAATGAGAATGCGTTGTTCATTCGTGTAGCGATCCGTTTTTACAAACCTCGTACCTTCTACTAGCAAACAATAACAATTGTTCAAATGTCAATATTAATTAATATTTCGTAGGGCCGAAGTTTGTACTATGCGGACCGACATTCTTAGTGACATTTCTACATTATATGGTTTATTTGGTCTCTGAATGTTTGTAGTTTTTACAAATAGAATGACAACCTTAGGGTTTCGGTTATTATATAACAGAGGGTTAATACATTTTTCCCCAAAAGCTTTAGAAGGAGGTTTTTAGGACGCCTACAAAAAACTACGTCTTCGGAGCATACTATGTCCTTAAAAAAATAGTTTTTGGAATATTGGAACATATTTTATTTTAATTTTTAGGAATCACAAATTAAAGCAAAAACCATTTTTTACTACGATGGGTTTGGAAGTGGCTCAAAGCTACTTCGTTGTAAGTAATAAATATGCATGGATTGAATTTATAAAATTGGTGAAAATGTAATTCTTGTTGAAGGACTTCTATCTTCTTTTTTGCTGGGTGGATGTATGTCCTTCGATGATAAAATATTAATACAGTGTGCACATGATCGCCTGTGTAAAGCGCCACAAATCACAAGGAACATTTCAAAAATTCCACACTGAAATACTAAACAGCAATATAAAATCATCCCCTATTTCAGCATTGGTGGCACGCCATGGTAACATCTTTATTTGCCAATTAGTCTTGTGGAATTGAATGTTTTTTATATAAGTCAATAGCTCTTATCTAAATAGTTTATTTGCCATCAACAAGTACAAAGTTTAGTTTGTATCGTTTTAAGATACCACATTTTAAGTCAATATATATGTAGTATAAGAACTATGAATAGTATGAGGCATTCACCATGGGGGTCTTGGTTGTAATAAACCACATCTGTTGATGACAATCAAAGCGCACATCGAAGGTAACATTTCTAAACTAAACATCACATCTTCTCTTTTCCCTCTATCAACCAAATATTTCAATTGAAGGAATGTGTACGGCAATAATGGCAAACTGTAAGATGATTCCGGGAATTTAAAGACAAAAATGTTCGCATTGTTGTTATTGACAATTATTTCAGTCATGATGTTGTATAATACCTATATAATACATATAAATATATGAGATACCATTGGATATTTCGTAGAAATTACTGATTTAATCTTAGTGATTTCTATGAAATTACAGATTTGATCTCAGTAGTTTCTATGAAATCCGCGAAAAAAAATTTTAAACTAAGTCGTAATTTTACTGAAATACAAATAGGTAGGCAAATTTTTTTGAAATGAGTTGAAAATTTAATTATTTCAAACAATTTTCATATTTTAATAAAAAACTAGCCGACCCGGCAAACGTTGCTTTGCGTTCAAATTTTATTTTTATTGGAAATGTTTCAATGTTAAACTAAATTCTGTTTAAATACTGTTAGCAGGAGCAGAAATAATTTTAAATAATATTAATATAAATTTTTAATTTGTGGTTTGTATAGGAGGTACCACTCCCCTTTGTCTAATCCCGCCCATATTTACACCAGCACTTAAGATATGTACACCAAACCGATGTACCAAATTTTGTTCAAAAACCGTAAACAGGAGCAGAAATATTGGATATTTAATTTATGGTTTGTATGGGAGGTACCACGCCCCATTGTCTAATCCCGCCCATATTTGCAGTAGCACTTAAGATATGTACACCAAACCTACGCACCAAATTTTGTTCAAATACCGTAAGCAGTAGCAGAAATAATTGATTTTTAATTTTTTGTTTGTATGGGAGGTACCACGCCCCTTTGTCCAATTGGACCGAAGTGTAAATCTAAACCATCCCGGGCACCACCCAGACGCATATACAAAAATTTATGCAAAGCGGCCGAGCCGTTCTGGAGTTTTAAGCATCGGAACAAACCACGATTCATTTTTATATATATAGATGATACAATAAAATTTAATACTTCTATGTGGATTGTTAGACTTATTGCCGTTTTTTTCTCAAAGATTCTTATATCAAATGTGTTTATATTCGTAAATTGCGATCTTGGAGGTTGCCTCAAAGAATCTTATAAAAATTCTCCAAAGGTATGAATTATAAATGAGCATTAATCCAAAAAGGCAAACTTTGATATGTTTTACATAAGTATGCATATTATGGCTAATTTTGGTTTAATGACCAGTCAAAACCAATACTTTAAATTGTTTGCATTTACTTAAAAAGGAATAAAGTGCGAGTGCAACAGTTGTCCATTTTAATACATTCACTCGAAGCTATAAAGGCATTTATCATTCGATATGACAAAAATATAACATTTAAGAAGTGTCTAAACACCAAGTATCTTTTGATCAAATGTATTTCATGACTTTTTAAGTTGGTTGAGCGATGTCCTTTTCTCCGGCTGGCTGGCTGGCATAAAACTTAACACAGCCTAATAGAACTTTGCCAGATTATATATGATACATCGCTCAATTTCTTCTATAACTCCCATACGAATTGACCAGTTTTTCTGAATTACAATTTTCTAAGAATCTCCTAAGTCGCGCACTGCAGCGACCTACAATTTTATTTAGTATTTCTATGCATAATTCTTGGTAAAATCTGAAAAAAACCGACCTGCTAGCCGTGCCCCATCTGGTAATGCCCATACAAATAACCAATTTAACCCATATATTTTTATGTTCTTATTAACTATATCGTTTCATTTAATTTATTTAAATTTGGTACATGTTAAGTTACCGGGTTTTCCGAAACTCAGTTTTATCCCCGTAACGCATTGAATGGAGCAGACTAAATTTTTATCCAACACTGTAATCTGTACATCTTGCTAAGATTTTAGAAACAGACGGTTTGCCAATCTATACGATATGTTCTTAGGTTCCCATGCAGTTACATTAAATGCAATAACATTAGGTACACATGAACCGTTTCGTAAAGTGATATTTGGGAACGAAAATGAACAACATTGGTCATCTCTGGCAACTCCCGTCTTTTTGGTACCTCTTGATTTTTCTTTCCCTGCAATTTCTAATTCCTAATTTAGCAAAATTTACGTAAAATCGGCAAAGTAACCACGCCTCTTCTGGCACCGCCTATACAAAAGATCAACTGAACATACTCACAAGCTGAGAATCTTTATGTATTTCGGTTCCGTTTTTTAATTCAGTCACATTTGGTACATATCTAGCGTTTTACATAATTCTGCACATGAAAATGACTTCCTATAAAAACTGATCGGTTTAGCGAAACTTTTTTTATTTTTTCTTTTTCTTCTTACGTAGCGACTGAAATAGACATCTTTATCTATTATACGCCGTCCGTAGAAAATAATTCCAAGCGCTTCGGTCTTCCGTATTTCTCTTCCAATTCGTCGAATTTCGATAGTGTATCAAAAGCCTGGTCCTTCCAACGGAGTTTTGGTCTCCCCCTTCAGCGCTGTCCATCGAGTTCGTTGTCGAAAACTTTCCGCGCCAGAGCATTTGGGTCCATCCACCCAACATGACCCAGCCAACGAATCGCTGTAGATTAATGCTTTTGACCACGTCGATGTCTGCATATAGCTCATGCGACGCCGATACTCTCCGTTAACGATGATGGTTTCATATATTTTCCAGAGTATTTTCCTCCCAAAAACTGCCAGTGCTGATTCATCCGTTTGCGTCATAACCCACGGTTCTGCGCCATATAATAATGCAGGCAAAACCAACGTCTGGTACATCCGGCAGTCTAATATACGATAACACTGGCCGATAACAATAGGCAAGACTTACGGTGACATTTATACCAAATGCAGCTTTAGGCAGGCTGACAACTTACATTTGATCACATACCTTTGCGACTATAATATTGCGCTTGAAGAAAATTACAGTATACGCGATTGATACGACCTTCTACGGAAGCTAAAATATTAAACGCGAACATTGATGACACAGACATCTTTAGCCGAAAACTACGGAATGTTACTGCAGTTTTCTTGAGCATTGAGAAGGAGTCAGCAATAGTAGATGTGGAACTAAACAAAGACAAGTCCATATTATTTGTTTCATTTGGACAGATGCTTGTAATATAACTTTGCCGTGGTGTACTCCATCTTACTCCGTAAGAAGTGTGAATCGGCCACTTGCGTCCTATGAATCATGAATTATGTTGGCTGTATAACTATCGAAGTGGAGAAGGGTATTGGCTGGTTCAAATTGGGTATGCTGAGCATGTGCGGTAGTTTAAAACACTGAAGTGGCGTTTCAAATAAAAGTCTTTCTTTCAGTGACAAAAAATTGTATAATTCAGTCTAGATATGTAGTTTTTTTATTAGTTCCAGCTGATTACACTTAATCACAAAATTTAAAAAAATGCTGACCTATGGTATTTGACAGCCAATTCTTATGTAGAATTTTCCGCTGAATCCGAGTATGCGGTCAGATGTTGAAAAAGTAGACCAGCTTTCGAGATACGAGTATAACCAATTTATATTTTCTGAATTTTGAAAAAAATAAGTTCGCTGAATTGCAGTTATCTTCGGACATACTGAACCCTATTTTGAAGCTATGTTTATAAAATTAAAAGCAACTAAATTTTCTATCAAAAGTATGTGCAACACTTTTCAATCAAGCTGTCTTTTTAAGAGCAATTTATTACGTTTTGGAGGGTTTTGCATTATTTTTATCAAAAAAAAAAATTGTTTGCTGTAAATTACTTCTGGTTTATCTTTTTTCAACATTAAGTTATGAACTTTTGGAAAGAAAATAAGCCCTTAACGATTGAAATTGGACTGGCAAAGTAGATTTTGTAAGAACTTCAATAAAAATACAGAAATAAATTTTTTCCCCAATTATATGGTTTATTAACTATTATACAGTTTAAATAAATTATTAATGAAAGAACGCTTCTTTTTTGCATTGTTGGAAGCAATTTTTTGCTACGAACTGGTTGTTGTTAAAGCCTCCAATAATGTTATACTTCCTGATAAAAATTTAATTTAGTATTTATGCATTTTTTGGGTCTTTTCATAAAAAATGTCCGCCTTCTCGAACTGGTTGTTGTTATACTTCCAGTAATGTCATAGTTCCTGACAGAAATTGAATTTATTATTATATTTCTGCATTTATGATTTTTTAAAAAAAAAATTTTTACATCAAACAGCAGGCAAACCAAGATGTGAACTGCTATAATAATAAATATTTATTTATTTTTTTATTTTATTTTTCATCATGGAGTCAGTACAAACACTTTTAGTTTCATTCAGTTTTACTACAAAATCTGTATACTTTACTCTATCGATTTTTTCTTGTGTAGAACGATGCTAAAGCATGACGTTGTAAACTTTTTTTTTTTTTTAATTGCATTAAAGCCAATAGAAAAGGGTGTCCCAACAAGAACGCAAGATTTAAATTTTAAATAAAACACAGATATTTAAAAAAAAAATCGTGAAACTTTATTATATCGTAAAGTAGACAGAATGAGGTTATGTATGGAACAACACATTAGGCAGATGGCCGCCGCGGCTTTGCTGGCACACACGCGATCTTTTAATGAAATTTTCAATGACCGTTTTGTATAAATGCTGCGATATTTCATTAATGCAGCGTCCAATTTCCTCTTTTAAGACTTGAGTCATCGTCGGCTTATTCGCGTAAACCATCGACTTCAAAAAACCCCAAAGAAAAAAGTCTAATCGTGTTAAATCGCACGATCTAGGCGGCCAATTCTGGCATCCAAAACGCGAAATAATATGACCGGGAAATGACTGATAAACAGTTGAATTGTTTCTCTGGTTGTATGGCATGTGGCGTCGTCTTGTTGAAACCACATGCCCTCCACATTCTCTTCTTCAATTCTAGGCACGAAAAAACTGGTTATCATTTCACCATTGACTGTTTGCGCTTGACATGCCTCATTTTCATACAAAAAAGGTCCAATGATTCCTCCAGCCCAAAATCCACACCATACAGTGACACGTTGAGGATGCTATTGCTTCCCGTGAATCACTCGAGGATTTTCCTCACCCCAAATGCGACAATTCTGCCTATTGACGATGCCATCAAGATAAGAATGGGCCTCGTCACTGAAGATGATTTTATCGGCAAAATCAGCATTTTCATTTTGTCTCTCCAATACCCAATTAACGAACTCCCTTCGCTGTCGATGGTCAGCTGGCTTCAGTTCCTAAGTCAATTGAACTTTGTATGCATGAAAATGCAAATATTTCGTCAAAATTTGCTGCATAGTGGATTTGGAGACACCAATTTGCAGAGCTCGATGTCGAATTGAGGTGGATGGAGTTTGAGCGACATCATCACGTACAGCTGCGACATTTTCGGTCAATCGACCTGGTCGAAGCCACGTTGTTGTCTTTACATCACTTATAGACCCAGTTTTGGCAAATTTATCCATAAATCTCTTCACAATTGATTTTTTTTGAGCATTGTTGTGATCCCAAATTGATCGCAATTTGCGAACTGTGGCCACAAAACTTTCACCACTTTGGTAAAACAATTTCACAATGAGAATGCGTTGTTCATTCGTTACTCACATTCATGAATGTGCTTCCATATATATACATATAGATATCTGATGAGCTTGTCTCCATTGCAGATAACAATTTACTGAATATATTGATATTATACATATTATCCATTTTGCTGTTTGAAAAGTAAAGTTAAAGAAAACTTTTATTCCATTATAATACTTGGACATTGCCATTATGTACGAAATACGAGCACAATGTCATTTAAATGACTGTCTCTGGATTGGTTGCAGCAGTTTATCCTTTTGAGGTAATTTTCGACCACCTTTTCATGCATTTCATACGGTATCTCGGCGATAACTTGACGAATGTGTGTTTTAAAATGCTCCAACGCTTGGGGGATTATCCGCGTAAAGACGGTCTTTAACGCAGCCCCACAAAAAAAGTCTAATCACATGATTTCGGTGGCCAAATAAAGTCGCCAAAAAGCGAAATTACACTTTCTGGAAACTTCTCACGCAATAAAGTCAAAATTGGTCGTGGCAACGTCATGTATAAACCACATATCGTCCAGGTTATATCTTCAATTCCAGGCGAAAAGGAAGTCTGCTGTCATACCGCTATAGCGCTCTGAATTTAAATTTCGTATTATCCGCCACACTTTCACTAACAGAAACGATATTTTCAGCGTGCGTACAATGCGATGATGTGCAGTCCTGACCACATCTGTAACGCTTCCAGTCTCTTCAAATTTCTTTGCAATCTCGCCAATTCCTGGCACATTTGGACGATTATGACGAACATAATCACCCCGTAATGCACAAAAAGTGCTCGCGTTTGAATCACAATTTTCGTAGTAAGTTCTGACTATTTTTAGCGTTCTTCGTTTGGCTAACAATCCACATTCGAAAATGGCAAACCTTTTACTAAATAAATAACACTTCTGATAACAGGCATTTAACAGCTAACAGCCTTGCCAGACCGGCGGTTTTGAAGCAAATGAATGGATAAACCATATCTATTGATTTTTGCAATTTTTATCTGTTTCAGTGTCCTTCGAAATACTCATTTTTCATTCATTTCACTTACAGCAAAGTAAACATCAGAAATATGTTCTATTTCACTACAACAAATGCTTGCGCACAAATACAAAAGGTAAGAAGAGATATTTTAGTAAAACTTTAAATTCAATTCAAACTTAAGAACAGTCAAATTTTGTAGTTTTTAGGGAAAAATGGGAAAATCTTAGCACTGTGACCTAGAACTAAGAAAAACTCTTAAAAATTTGCATAAAGGTGGAAATTCTTATAGAAAAATTTCAAGGTTGCTTGAAATTTCAAAAACAATGGTTGACAATGCAGTCAATGGATTCCGGTAAGAGAAACATGTGGTAGAAAACCAAAAATTGCACCTACAGTTAAACGCGGAATCATTCGATGTGTAAAAGGAATCCATTTATCTCATCGAAACAGATAAAAAATGATTTAAACATAAAAATTGGCACATCAACAATTCGAAAAACACTTATTAAAGAGAACCTTAAAGCTCATAGTGCTAGAAAAGTACCAATGTTGTCGAAGAAGAACGAACAACAAAGGCTAAAATTTGCTGAAATTCACTCATGCTGGCCTCAAGAAAAATGGAGAAATCTTCTATGGTCGGATGAGACAAAAATTAGTTTATTTAATTCAGATAGAGGTCTTCATACTGTAAGAAGACCAACTAATACGGAATACAACCCAAAATACACTCTTAAGACGGTAAAGCACGGCGGTGTTAACATCATTGTTTGGGAATCATTTTCCTACTATGGTGTTGGGCCACTGTATCGTATACAGGGTATTATGAAAGCAACAGATTATGTTGACATTCTACAAAATGTTATGCTTCCTTATGTCGAAGAAAATATACCAATGCGATGGGTGTTCCTACAGGACAATGACCCCAAACATACAGCAAAGTGGATCAAGGCATGGTTTGGGAACAACAAGATTCATTTATTAGAATGGCCTGTGCAGTCTCCCGATCTAAATCAGATCGGGAATTTGTGGAACATAAGGAAAGCTTCAATTAGAGGAAAGTGTCCCACGAATTGCGATCAGCTATGGGAATTAATTCAGGCTGCGTTTAATGATATATCGATTTCAGTCTGTCAAAACCTTGTTGACTCTATGTCCCGACGATGCCTAGCAGTTTTAAAAAACAAAAAAGCCTCAACAAAATATTAACCACTGGAAAACATTATTAATTAGAACAGTGTTAATTGTGACTCTCTTCTTTTTTGTTAATGTTATAGTATTACTTAGATTAGATATTTAGATAGATATTTAGAAAACACAAAGTGTCCTTATTTTTTTGCACAGGGTGAATTTGTATTTTAAGTTTAATTTATTAAAAAAATGTAAAATAGAAACAACAATTTTAAAAAACATAATGGAAATCGTTTTTGTAATATATTACCTAAAAATAAGTACAGTTCTTTTAAGAAATTTCTCTTTTTACTTAGTTTCTGATCAAATGTTATAGTTTGACATTAGTATCCTTATTATTTTTCACATCACTGCATATTTATATTATTTATTACATCTATCTACATATCAATGGATTCACTATTGGTTAGGATTATATAATATTTACAATATGACAATAATATTGGCATTTTCATACAGGTTTATTTACTCTAGGAAAATATAATTAGAAAGTTAATTGAATAAAAATGTTCTTTCTGGCACTACTTCTGTTGTCGAGGTAACCGAGAACAAAACTGCGTGCGGGATCTTAAGACTTGGAGAAGCATCAGGTTCTTGTTAATCTTTCTATACGTGGAATTATTCAGGGGTGGTATGGTGATTTACTTAGATTTCACCTTAAGCACAAATACAAGATACATTCAGAACGGGAAACATGAGGCTCAGAATATGAGGTATAGTAAAAAGGAATCCATTATTTGTTCCAATAGATGGCTTTAGTAATCTGTATCTCGCGTTGAATTACTGCCATCAGGTTACAAAAAATAGCGTTAGAAAGATAAGATTTCAAGTCCAAAAAACTGCTTATACAGTTTTCTGACTGCTTGACTCAGTATCATTTGAGCGCATGTCAAAGATGATGAACTCCATATTTTACAGGTTTTCTTCGATAAAAGCGAAAACGCAAGCCAGGTGGCAAAAATTTGAATATCGTTTATCGTCATGTGCAATTTTAGTTTTGTCGAATCCGTTTTGATATCAAGAATGAAAGGTCGATCATCAACAAAGTCGATAGAATAATGGAAATCGTCACCACCCAGGACCTGAATATCGCAAAAGAACTCTTTTGACTGTCACACGAGTTAGGCATAAAAAAGCTCATGAAATGCATTTCCGTCTACCAGTCACTACTGAATCGCAACAAAATCGATCCAAAAACTTCAATTTTTTTTTAAATGTATTTAAAATTGTTGATTTCTAATATCTTAAATAAACTTGTTATGTGAATTCAAATAAAAAGGATAAAATTGTCATGAAAAATGGTCTAAAGAGTTTTTATTGCTTTAGGGTATCTGTTGAAAAGGAGGTGAGAAGGTGTCAAAAGCAAGAGCGTCCCTCTTGTGACAATCCCATGTTAAATTCTGCCATGATTATCCAATTTTTTAGCTGTTTTAGATCACGGTCTGCGGATCTTTTTGTGAGTTTTCTGGGTGCTTCTTTTTTATTAGGTATTTAATTGTAATCTGTATTGTCAACAATTAGACCGTCTGAAGGAAATAATCGCCCAGAAGCGGCCAGCTTTGGCAAATAGAGTATAGGTATTGTATTTCATCGTTACAACATCAGGCCACACACATCGATAATGACTAGCTTAGAAGCTCCAGGAGCTTGTTTGGGAGATTCTTATGCACCTACCGTATACTTCGAACTTGATTACCGTATGCTCTTATCTATGGGGAATAATTTTCCTGGTGGGAAATGCGCTTCATGACAAGCTTGTGAAAATCTGCTGCTCCAGTGTATTGCGAATATGAGCAAGGGTTTTATGAGAGAGACACAGTGGAACTACCCTCAAAATGGCATCAAGTTGTAGAACAAAACAATGCCTGGCTGACCTAAGTCGTATCATTCTAACTTTACAAAATAAAACCTTAAATATCATACAAAAATAATAGATTTTGTTGCTAAACTTTCCATATCATATAATTTTGATATTCATAGATTTGCTAGAAATTTCTTCATAAACATCTTATACATGAAACCTTTTGCCAATCTAAAACCACCCAATAGCAAATAAAATAATAGCACAATATCTTTCAGAGTTGAAGTTTAATTATGCCCATGACCATTGCATAAACAAAACAACTATAAGAATAATAACATTTTATTTTGTAATAGAAAAACTTATATAATACAAATAGCATAATTGTGGTGGAAAGAGTCTCTTTGTTATTAAATGCTTACGTACTTAAATAAGTTTGCTATGAATTAACTAAGTTGGTTTAACAACAGGGGAAGTAAATGACTATAACATGACGATGGCATGAATTGTCAGATGGCTTAATTGACATAAAACGTAATCAAAAACATTCGGTGCTCCATAATGTGGGTCTTAATAGAAGGCACTTTTCAGAAAGGATAAACTTATAAATGGGCTTGAATTAAAAGATTTAAATTAATTGTGTAGTTCATAATTATACTCGTATGTTGCTTCTTAAAGAACAGCAATCTTGGCAATAGACGAATATGCAAAGTGGGAGGGGTAACCCTAATTCATAAGTTTTCGAAAAGGCTAGCTGTTTGTGTAAAATAGTGATGACAATTTAACTTTTTATTAAATTAAATTAAAATAAATTTGTCTTTTTACCCCGTTTAGAGAGAATAAATGGGATTTAGCTTTAAGCTGTTTTGAATTTTTACATAAATTTCTTAGATTTTTTTTTTTTTTTGCTAAGTATCTTGTTGAAATTTGTTTCAGAATAAAGAAAGATAATTCTGCTAAAAACCACTACATTATTATTAAGTTTGCAGGAAAACGATATGACTATAACACATTTTCAGGGCTCTGTATATGAATTAAAGAATCTCATATTTAGAACCCCAATTTTTGAGCCATTGACGTTTCTATCTTGCTATCAAATAGATTGAGAACAATTTTACGAAGTAAACAAAAATTGAAGTTATACAAACGGAAACTTTTTTTTTTTTATTATTCAGTTCATTTGTACAATATTTTATAATACAATATAATTGAGGCCCCAGCGCCTATAGGCTTATTTTGGGGCAAGTTAGCACTCGATAAAATCCTATGTACGAAAATTTACTACATTACTTTTATTTTCCTATTAATTTATAATTATTTAAAATTATATGTATGTAAATATATACATTACGTTAAAAGTGTTTCAACATCATTAAGTATATACTCTTTGCATGTTGTTTTAAACAAACCAATCTGATCAATACTTTTTAAACTTGCAGGAAGATTATTATATTTAAGCGCACCTACGTAATCTATGCGCTGCTTGGTCTTTTCCAACCTGCAAAGTGGAATTCTAATATTATTTCTGTTTCTTGTATTAACTTGAGATTGATTTAGCTGAAAAGATATAGTGTGGTACCCAATACTGTGAATGCATTTAAAAACAAACATCAAAACTTGATACAAATTCAGACCCGAAATCGGCATTATATCTGGACACACATGTCTAAAAAGTGCAGCTGTCGAATATCTCATTGGTAAACTGAACACAATTTTCAAAGCTTTGTTTTGCATACGCTGTAGTGATTTTAATGAGTTGCTGCTCTTATTGTGTGCGTAGACTATGGCCATATAACTAAAATGAGCATGTATTAGAGACTGATATATGACAAGTTTCGTCTTTACATCTAATTTATTTTTTAACTTAAAGAGAATCCCAATTGCTGGCGCTACTTTCCTCTTAATGGAATTAATATGCAAGTCCCACGATAAATTGCTTTGCAAGATAACTCCAAGATACTTAATACTGTGGCTTTCCATAGTCAACTTCCCATCAATGTAAGCACTAAAATCATTATTTAAGTTTCCAGAATTAGGTCGAAAACGAATTAATTTTGTTTTTATCCGACAAAGTCTGTTCAATCTTGCAAACTCAAATAATAAGGATGCGTCTTTTTCTATATGGGTTTTTAATACCTCATCATACTTGTATGGATAAAACAAGCTGACGTCATCAGCAAACATAAACAGTGTACCGAAGAACCCAATATTTCTTAAATCGTTAATATAGATAGAAAATAACAGTGGTCCTAAACCACTATCCTGTGGGACTCCATACATAACATTACTGATTAAACTCGTTGATCCATTTATTTCAACAAACTGCTTACGATTTGAAAAGTAACTTTTAAATAATAATAATTCTCGCCCTTGTATAACGTAGTAGGATAATTTTTGGAACATTATATTGTGATCAAATCAACTTGAAGTATTGAAATTTTTGTACAGAAAAACTAATATTTCAATGCCTTCATGGAAACTATAATTGAAATTTTGAAAAATTTGATTAAAAATGTTTAAGAGACTGACTCTAGTACGCTAAGAGTGGCACTAAAACCTACATTGGTACATGAAATCAAATTAAATAATAATGGGTCTTTCCTATTATGTAAAGACGAAAGAAAATTTAACACATTCAATAACAAAATAACAGCATCAGTAAGAAAATCAACTTCACAGAATATCTTGATCTTTCTGACTAATATTTCGAAGCAAAATCGGACTCTGAATCCAGGTTAGGTTTGCATTTGAATCCATTTCGCGCTTGGTTGCAATTTTCAATTCATATATAATCGAATCATAAGCTTGTGATCATATTGAAAAATACATATTTCTTATTTGAGGTTTTATAAAGGGTGTTCCAACACCCAGAGAGATTTAAATTTTAAATAAAACACATATATTTAAAAAAAATCGTGAAACTTTATTATATCGTAAAGTAGACAGAATGAGGTTATGTATAGAATAACACATCGGGCAGATGGCCGCCCCGGGTTTGCTGGCACACACGCGATCTTTTAATGAAATTTTCAATGACCGTTTTGCATAAATGCTGCGGTATTTCATTAATGCAGCGTCCGATTTCCTCTTTTAAGGCTAGAGTCGTCGTCGGCTTATTCGCGTAAACCATCGACTTCAAAAACCCCAAAGGAAAAAGTCTAATGGTGTTAAATCGCACGATCTAGGCGATCAATTCTGAATGATGCAGTAATTGAACTGTTTCTCTGGCTGTATGAGATGTGGCGCCGTCTTGTTGAAACCACATGCCTTCCACATTCATTTCTTCAATTCCAGACACGAAAAAACTGGTTATCTTTTCACGATATCGAACACCATTGACATGTCTCATTTTCATAAAAGAAAGGTCCTATGATTCCTCCAGCCCAAAATCCACACCACACAGTGACACGTAGAGGATGCATTTGCTTCTCGTGAATCACTCGAGGATTTTCCTCACCCCAAATGCAACAATTCTGCCTATTGACGAAGACATCAAGATAGAATTGAGCCTCGTCACTGAAGATGATTTTATCGGTAAAATCAGCATTTTCATGTTGTCTCCCCAATATCCAATTAACGAACTCCCTTCGCTGTCCATGGTCAGCTGGCTTCAGTTCCTGAGTCAGTTGAACTTTGTATGCATGAAGATGCAAATCTTTCGTCAAAATTCGCTGCATAGTGGATTTTGAGACACCAATTTGCTGAGCTCGGTGTCGAATTGAGATGGATGAAATTTGAGCGACATCATCACGTACAGCTTTCGATCAAAAATTTTAGTTACTGATTATGGTTTACTAGCAGTATTCAACTTAGCATAATTTAGTTAACTATATGTATAAATCTACGATTTGATCTAAAGTGTAATAATGTTATAAATTCTGTTTATTTTTAGGTGCGGCTGACTCCGTGGGAAACTTGTGTGGTAAGTGAATATAACAATCATAAGCAAATTATCAAAAGCACAAAAGACTGTTTTTCGCGATTCCGAAATATTGAATACTTCTTAAAAAATTACAGATAATGAAGTTCCCAATTTTTAGGAATATGCATATGCATTTTCCGGATTTGTTTTAACAAAAATAAAGGGTGTCCCAATAAGAACGCAAGATTTAAATTTAAAAAAAAAAACACAGATATTTAAAAAAAAGTCATGAAACTTAATTATATCGTAAAGTAGACAGAATTAGGTTATGTATAGAACAACACATCGGGCAGATGGCCGCAGCGGCTTTGCTGGCACACACGAGATCTTTTAATGAAATTTTCAATGAGCGTTTTGCATAAATGCTGCGGTGTTTCATTAATGCAGCGTCCAATTTCCTCTTTTAAGACTTGAGTCGTCGTCGGCTTCTTCGCGTAAACCATCGACTTCAAAAAACTCCAAAGAAAAAAGTCTAATGGTGTTAAATCGCACGATCTAGGCGGCAAATTCTGATCTCCAAAACGCGAAATAACACGACCGGGAAATGACTGATGTAGCAATTGAATTGTTTCTCTGTTTGTATGACATGTGGCGCCGTCTTGTTGAAACCACATGCCCTCCACATTCATTTCTTCAATTCTAGGCACAAACAAACTTGTTATCAATTCACGATACCGAACACCATTGACTTTTTGCATTTGACACGCCTCATTTTCATAAAAAAAGGTCCAATGATTCCTCCACCTCAAAATCCACACCACACAGTGACACGTTGAGGATGCTATTGCTTCCCGTGAATCACTCGAGGATTTTCCTCACCCCAAATGCGACAATTCTGCCTATTGACGATGCCATCAAGATAAGAATGGGCCTCGTCACTGAAGATGATTTTATCGACAAAATTAATATTTTCATGTTGTCTCTCCAATACCCAATTAACGAACTCCCTTTGCTGTCCATGGTCAGCTGGCTTCAGTTCCTGAGTCAATTGAACTTTGTATGCATGATCGACCTGGTCGAAGGCGGGTTGTTGTCTTTACATCACTAACAGAACCAGTTTAGGCAAATTTATCCATTAATCTCGTTACAGTTGACTCTTTTGGAGTATTATTGTGACCCCAAATTGATCGCAATTTGCGAACTGTAGCCGCAAAACTTTCACCATTTTGGTAAAACAATTTCACAATGAGAATGCGTTGTTCATTCGTGTAGCGCTTCATTTTTACTAACCTCGCACCTTCTACTAGCAAACAATAACAATTGTTTAAGTGTCAAACAATGACACTTCCAATGGCGCCAATTTTAAATCTTGCGTTCTTGTTGGGACACCCTTTATATTTCATTTCTCGTGGCGGAGAGTAAATAAATGTTAACATTTGCTAGGTACTTCTCATGTGTACAAAAAAGAATTCATCCATATGTATATTCAAATTCTTAACACTCTAATTTCCTTTAACGTAGTGGCTTCAATTATCCAAATTTCTGTTCGCTGAAAGTACAAATTATAATATTTCTCTGAACATGTATTATTTGGTAACTTAATTTTATGTTGATATTGTTTGACTTTATATTTGCCCACATTCAACCACTTAAATTTTTGTATTCTACGACTATAGATATTATTCACATGCCTGTTCGCGAATCTATAAAAAACAGAATTCATTCGATCAATTTGTTAATACAGGATTTATTTTTTAAAATACTCTATTTTTATTCAATTACAATGTTTAACCGAAAATGTACACTGGAATTTTATTTCATTAAATTTGTTAAGCTCGTAGACAACTTCAATAAAAGCCAACGGGAAGAGAATTCATTTATTTAATTAGGATAATTAATGAACCATCAAATTTCTTGACTTCCCATCTCTCTTTTTAATTCTCGTAAATACATTTGCGACTGCAACACCGGCTTTGTTGGCAGCAATTGCTTAAGTAAATTATTATGGTAATTTTTTATAATGTCTACGCCTTTCGGCTAATCGACAATATTTTTGTTTTCCCCCAAAATACGGATGAAACTTGACCTTCATAAATATGCTGTAAGCATTAATATATTTGCCAAGAATAGTCAGCCTGTGCTCCCTTAGATTTATGCATTCCATTTAATATCCCGCTGGTTTTGAGATATCCCAAGCTGAGCCGGCTGTAGATCCTGCTGCTAATGACCCAGAGGGGAGAAAATAGCAAAAAAACAGGACTAAAAGATTTTTATTTGTAACTATTACGTTAATGAGAGTCTTAATTCCTTTTTTTTTTCTATCCGCATTGTCTACTGAAAACAATCCAGGAATTGGAATTTATTAAATGCGCAAATGATACATTTGGTCTATACATTGCCATAGTGTCTTGTGTATTGTAGTAAATTGCAGAGAATATTTAGAATTTAATTAAGTTTTACTATTTCCAGTACCCATAATGGTAACGTGGAGTAATGTGAGTACAATGTACACTAGGCCAGAGTAAAAATTTCTTCCCCCTCCTGACCAACGAAACGTTCATAGATTCATTTTTGCTATATATTTTATAATGATATCAATCTCTTCTTGTTAGTGAATGCAGATGGATTCTTGGGAAGTGGCATATTTTTATAACATTAACAAAGAATTATGGAAATTAACTTAGATGTTCCAAGCAACGACTATTGCTGAAAGGTTGCAAGGAGCCTGTGCAAATAATACAACATTCCATCAATTTCAAATTAGGCACTTTACTAGAGATATTAAATGAAATTAAAGCAGCAAATTTACGAATTAGAAATAGTAAATGGAAGGAATATTATGATAATTGGAAAGGTTGATATACCTTATATATAGATTCTAATTATATAATAACTCATTTTACCAAATCAGCGATTGGCAGGCTGAGTTTGAATGGAAATGTGTAGAGAACTTGCGTTTTCAGAATTTCAAATTCAAAATAGAAAAATTTTCTAAGAGAATGTTTATTTTTATGCCTTCATCTGAAGAAGTGATAGTGCATATCATTTGATACGTTAAAAAATGAAACATTTCGAGTAAAACGTTTAAAGTACCGCAGTTTTTTTTTTAAATAGAATAAAACCCCCAAATTTGCATCATATATTAAAACTTTTTATTGGAATCGATGAATTGGTCTTTGCCATTTAATTTTTAAAAATAATTTCATGTAAATGTTGTCCGCTACTCCGTCAAAATGTCCACTCGGAAGATCCAATTTTTCGTCACTTTTTCGAGCATTTCGGCCTGTATTCCACGAATAACGCGTGTTATGTTATCCTGTAGAGCCTCAATAGTGTTCGGTTTGTCCTCCACATAGACTAACGACTTGACATAACCCCACAAGAGATAATCAAGAGGCGTTAAATCGCAAGATCTTGGAGGGCCAACTCACAGGACCAAATCGAGAGATAAGCTGCTCATCAAATTAATACCTCAACATATCCATTGTTTCACGAGCAATGTGGCATGTTGCACCGTCCGGATGAAACCACATGTCAACCAAGTTCAACTCAGTCAATTGAATTGACATTTCACGATCGTCATTAACACTGGTCGCTACGGCTGCAATATTTTCTTCGGTACGAACTCTACGCATGCGAGCCGGTGGTTTTATGTCCAACAAATAAATTTGGTGCGAAATTGGAGATAACAGCATGAATTGTTGATTCAGCAGGTCGATTATGACGACCATAAAATGGTCCTATCAAACGATGCACATTTGTCACAGAAAACGAATTTTGATAATAAATTTCAATGATATGCAATCGTAGCTCGTTTGTTAATTTTTCCATGACGAAGTGGCAGAGTATAATATATGCTTTTCACTTTGACAGATGACGTTTATGGCGTTCAAACCAACCAGTACTGCCAACCGAAGAAAACTTAAATCTAAAAAAATCACCCTATATCATTTGCTCAAATATGTTTTATTACTTTTTAAGCAATTTGTATGGTGTTCTTCTGCCTGGCTGGCTGGCTGCTACATATGATAATTGTCGCATATCTTTACAAAACTACTTATAACTAGCCGCAGACCAATATTTTTCCAGATTGTAGCCGTTGATTATAAATGATCTATATCGACTTGCGCCCTCTTGTAACTTCCATGCAAATTGATAAATTTTCCGAATTTCAATTTTTTGACGTGCAACTCATAATTCGTAGAGTGCAGCGGCATAAACTTTTAGCCATTGTTTTAGAGAATATGCAAAAACCGACCTATTAATCACGCTTTCTCTGGTACCTTCCATATAATTTAATCTAACTTACTCGTATATACGAGTATTCTTGAATTTCCAAATGAGAATGAAAATGTACCCCAGTAAATCTTTATAAAACTTCTTAACACTTGCCATATCAGCCTACTCTTCTGGTACCTCCAAAACAAATTAATTAATTTTCCGAAAATGATTTTGTCGTCCTGTAACTCCTGACCAATAAACTGCAGCAACCTAAATTCTTCCATTATTGTACCATGTTTGGTAAAAAGTGCACAAATCGGTACCCCTTCTGGTACCTGCCATACAAATGTGCGATCGTACTCATATATTCTTGGGTTCATATCTGTACACAGGTGGTGATAGATTGATAGAGATGATTTTATCTCCTTCAAAGTAGTCTTTCTCAGATGTAATGGACTTGTGCGAGCGTTTTTTTTTTCAATCCTCGAAGCAGTTCTGATATGTAATCTCCTCGCAAAACGCCGTCCTTTCATGGGTCTCTTCAATCTTGGGAACAGGAAAATCTGGTGAATACGGTGGCTGAGGCATGATAACAATGTTGTTTTTAACCAAATAATCTCTAACAAGCAAAGATGAGTGAGCAGGTGCATTATCATGTTGCAAAAGCGATGAATTTTTTTCTACAATTCCGGCAGTTTTTTTTTTTTTGTATTGCTTCACGGAAACGGCGCATAACGTCAAGGTAATACTCCTTATTTACCGTACGACCTTGTGATAGGAGTTCCTGATGCACTACGCCATGGTAATCGAAGAAAACGGTGAGCACAACCTTGACATTTAATCGAAGTTGGCGTACTCTTTTTGGTCTTGGCTCTCCTGAACTCTTCCATTGGGACGACTCGGTTTTGGTTTCGATGTCATAATTATATACCCATGATTCGTCACCAGTTGTGACCCTTTTAAGCAAATCTGAATCATCGTTCGCGTTATTCAACAATTCCTGAGCGATGCTCATGCGACGTTGTTTTTGGTCAAAATTTAGCAATTTTGGAACGAACTTCGCTGCCACACGCTTCATGCCCAAAATTTCCGAAAAGATTGCATGGCATGAGCCAACTGATATGCCGACTGACATCCTCAGCAACTTCTCTAATTGTGATTCGAAGATTCTCGTTAACAATTTTCTTCACTTTCTCAACATTTTCAGTGGTTGTTGATGTGCTGGAGCGTCCAGAGCGAGCGTCGTCATTCACATTTTCTCGACCTTGAGAGGAAAGCTTGTACCACTTGTAAACTTTTTTTTGACTTAGAGTACTCTCACCGTATGCCACTGTCAACATTTGAAGTGTTTTTGAGCGCTTAATTTCATTTTTTACACAAAATTTGATGCAATTTATTTGATCTATTTTTTTCGGTAGCACAAAATCGCCGAACACGCAAAATACTTTTCTTACTTATGACTCTTACAAACAAACACTCGAGAAAGTACCAACATAACAGAAAAAAATAATGATAGAAAGTCGAATGTACGTAGCCCGCGAAATTTGAAAATTCGCTTTTTTTTTTTTTTTTTTGATTTTGAACACACCTCATATATCCTAGTGCGATCTTTTGGAATAACAAGTACTTCCCCGGATGGCAATTGTATAATGTGATGTTTATTCACAATATGTAAATTAACGATATTAACTGTCCGCTTTCATCGCTTTAAAAAAATTTTGCATATATTATGAAATGCCGGAAATGGGTTTAATAAGATGATAACCAAAATTGATCTAGGCTACGAAACCAATAGTGCCAAATTTATATTCTGCTATAATTTCACCATTTTCTTCTAGTATTTTATCTGTAATCCTCGAATAAAATTCTGTGGAAAGCTGGAAAAACTAACTAATAGTCGGTTTCTATGTTATTGCCAATTGAGAATATTATTAGAAGCCGCATTGTCTTGTTGAGAGATTATTAAATATAATAAATGGAAAAATATTTATTTAAGGGCTTTACTAAAGGGTGTCCCAACAAGAACGCAAAATTTAAATTTGGCGCCATTCGAAGTGTCACTGTTTGACATTTAAACAATTGTTATTGTTTGCTAGTAGAAGGTACGATGTTAGTAAAAATGGAGCGCTACACGAATGAACAACGCATTCTCATTGTGAAATTGTTTTACCAAAATGGTGAAAGTTTTGCGGCTACAGTTCGCAAATTGCGATCAATTTGGGGTCACAATAATACTCCAAAAGAGTCAACTGTAACGAGATTAATGGATAAATTTGCCTAAACTGGTTCTGTTAGTGATGTAAAGACAACAACCCGCCTTCGGCCAGGTCGATCGACCGAAAATGTCGCTGCTGTACGTGATGATGTCACTCAGACTCCATCCACCTCAATTCGACACCGAGCTCAGCAAATTGGTGTCTCCAAATCTACTATACAGCGAATTTTGACGAAAGATGTGCATCTTCATGCATACAAAGTTCAATTAACTCAGGAACTGAAGCCAGCTGACCATGGACAGCGAAGGCAGTTCGTTAATTGGGTATTGAAGAGACAACATGAAAGTGTTGATTTTGCCGATAAAATCATCTTCAGTGACGAGGCCCATTTCCATCTTGATTGCTTCGTCAATAGGCAGAATTGTCGCATTTGGGGTGAGGAAAATCCTCGAGTAATCCACGAGAAGCAAATGCATCCTCAACATGTCACTGTGTGGTGTGGGTTTTGGGCTGGAGGAATCATTGGACCTTTTTTGTATGAAAATGAGGCATGTCAAGCGCAAACAGTCAATGGTGAAATGATAACCAGTTTTTTCGTGCCTAGAAGTGAAGAAGTGAATTTGGAGGGCATGTGGTTTCAACAAGACGGCGCCACATGTCATGCAGCCAGAGAAACGATTCAATTGCAGCATCAGTTATTTAAATCTTGCATTCTTGTTGGGACACCCTTTATAACCAAAATCCATCTTCTCCCTTAACATATTTGTGATTATTTCCATTTCAGTTGCGAAGTCAACGGAATTTAAATGAGAAATCTCTGTTGACAGACATTACTCTTATCCGTCTTTACGCCACAACAAGAACGCCAGTGCGAATGATTGGCAACAGACTCTGCGTAGACAAAATATGACAAATTTCATTCTCATTAATTATTCACACAAATCCGGTTTGTAAGTTTTGTGCTGAGAAGTTACTTTTTATTTAAATTGTCCAGCATATGTTGTAATATTACTTACCCACATTTGCTATCGCTATCTTTACGCATGTGGTACCATATGGTATTTTGGATGGCAAAAAGCACTACAAAATCATATCAAATTTTCTAATATTTGAAGTCATTCCAAATGGAATGCTTTAAGGTTGATTTTATGTTAGAAATATGTGGCAGATACTTACTTTTGAATTTATATATATATATATATATATATATGTATTTATATATATATATATATATATATATATTTTAATGCGTAAGGATAATATTGACTGAATTACAGTGTCATACTTCAGTGGAAGTGTAGATTTAGTGGCAAAGTGTACCGATGTGCTCATAGAATATCATCTTAATTAAATGATGGTGATAAATCTAATTACATCTGAAAATTCATAAAGTATAAAATGACGCACGAATCGTGCTACTGTCAACCATCCAACCATATTTAAAGTTATTGAAGGACAACAGCATTTCGTTCCAGCAAGATGGAGCAACTGCACAGACTTACCCATTCCGGGACTATATGAAGTGTTCCCTGTTGGACACATCATCATAGCCGCTGCTCAAAGAAGATTGTAATCGGGCTTTCATCGAGCTCCGATCCCAGGACCATATACACGATGATCCGGGTACTTATATTAACTGTCGTGTTACGGCCAGTCTACACATAACTGCATATAAACCCAGCAAAAAAAAGTGCATCTAAAAAAGAGAATATTCATCACAACTTGTGATAGGGAAGTGATGAAAATTACGTAATAGCCAATGGAATCAACATAGGATTGTCATAGAAGGAAAGCACTATTCTATGATGCCTCTTATCTTTATGTTCAAGAGTAACGTGAATTTAATGAAAATTCATATCAAATTTTCACTATTCAAAGAATTCATTGTTTATTGCATTATCTTTATTGTGATTTTGTTTATATTAAAAGTCAGTGTCTTTGTTACTTTTTATAGAAAAAATCAATAGACAAACACTGAATTAGGAGGGCGCCTAATATTTCGAATTTTGTAAAGGGTGTTCCAACAAGAAAGCAAGATTTAAATTTGGCGCCATTCGAAGTGTCATTGTTTGACATTTGAACAATTGTTATTGTTTGCTAGTAGAAGATACGAGGTCAGTAAAAATGGAGCGCTACTCGAATGAACAACGCATTCTCATTGTGAAATTATTTTACCAAAATGGTGAAAGTTTTGCGGCTACAGTTCGCAAATTGCGATCAATTTGGGGTCACATAAATGCTCCAAGAGAGTCAACTGTAAAGGGGTTAATGGATAAATTTGCCAAAACTGGGTCTGTTAGTGATGTAAAGACAACAACGCTCCTTTGACCAGGTCGATCGACCGAAAATGTCGAAGCTGTACGTGATGATGTCGCTCAAACTCCATCCACCTCAATTCGACACCGAGATCAGCAAGTTGGTGTCTCCAAATCCACTATGCAGCGAATTTTGACGAAAGATTTGCTTCTTCATGCATACAAAATTCAATTGGGCAATTACGATATAATAAAGTTTCTCTTTTTTTTTAATGTATCTGTGTTTTATTTAAATGAATTATTGCGTTCTTGTTGGGACAACCTTTATATCCTCTACCATGGACTGCAGCCGACAGTATAGGAGGCGGACGTTCTTAAGGACTTGCAAATGTATATTTTAGTTGGTCTCTGAGGGCGTATAGTTTTTACAGTAAAATGACAACCTAAACTTTTTCGACCGTAGTATATGTACATAAATATATATATGTACTAAAAAAATGAAAATGTCCATGTTCTTTAAAAAATTGTTTTAGAAGTACTTCATTCGAACATATTTTGCTTTAATAGCTTGGAATCATAAATAAAAATAAAATCATTTCTTTAAGCTTTACGGTGGTCTTAGATGTGGTTTAAAACTGCTTCTTTTGAAGCAATAGATATACATGGATTGCATCTTTAGAAGTGGTGAAAATGTAGTCCCTTTTCAATGACTCCCATTTTTTTTTTTTTTTATTTTTTGCTGGGTAATTAATTAATCCGAAAATCACATTTAGAGATATTGAAAAAAAATCGAATTTTTATGTCGTGTAGAGGTTACTTATTATTAATCATTTTAATTTAGATTTAAAAAACTTGCGTAAAGCTGAGCTATATTAAAGAGATTAAAGTTTTCATGAAATTAACGTGTGCATGGATTGAATCTTTAGAAATAGTAAAAATTTGGATCTTTTTGAATAACTTCCATAACTTCAATAACTTTTTTTACTGGGAATTGATTGAATGCGAGAAATTCTCTAACATTTCTCGTGAGCTTTAATGTAAATGGAGATAAATTCGTATTTTATTAACCCATAAATCTGGTATAAAATTACACTAAAAAGATGCTTGCTGATACTAACACTATGTTTCTATTATACTGTGATGATTTTTATTCAGATATATAAATAATCATATGTTTTTTACCATCATCTATCCTGAGCCAAAACTAAGCGCGTTTCTCCTAAGAAAAATCACTCCACAACAAAATATTTATATACAGATTTATGTACTTAAGAAGAAATATAATATGTGTGGTAATAAAAAAAAACTGGTATTCATGTGTCATAACCTGGCATTTAACAATAATATGCAGTCACCAAAGGTCATATACATAACATTTACATAACCGCGCATTTAAGGGCATGAACTTTGCGGTCCTTTAACGATCTGGTGTCAAACAACTGACATAAAGTATAGGATTGTATTTTAATGTGTATGAGGAAGGATGCCTTGTGCGGTAACACCAATAAACTTTAAGTGTTATTAAGGACATAAATTCGAAAAAGCCTCAAATTATTTGGAATATTTTTAATGTAGTCAGGATTTTATATTACAGCTACCAATAAATTACAGCTATACTCGTACACTCTACAAACTTGGCACATCTTCGTTAATTTTCATTAATATCGATATTATGTTCACTTAATAAAATGATTCTTCGAATTGGTTTGCATTTAGTATTAATTTAAAAATTTAAAAATTATGTATTAGATTTAATACATGATTGCTTTAGTAATTAGTAGTAGATATTGATAATCCATAATTGTCCTCATTTTTCTCCTTCCACTGTTTAAATTTGCTGTTTAAATACAAATGCTCGTACATAATGTGCAATTAATATAATTAATCAATTTTCATTGTAATTTAAATTTTAATTGCGTTTGATTTAAGTTAACTTTTCTGCCGACAAAGCAAAATATTCTCAGCATACAGCAAGTGCTAAATTATATAAAATGCAAACAATGCAAACGCATGAGAGGGGAATAAAATTTAAATGGTATTCCATTTTCATCAGCCCATGAAAATGAAAAATTGTCTGGCTTTCAAACGCCATCAATTATAAAATATTAATTAATGTTTCTACAACAACATGTGAACCCAATGAGGGGCATTAATATTCATTTGTATAAAAGGATGCCAATGAGAAGCGTTAATAAATAAATGCATGTACATAAATATATAAAGTTCGAGCATTACATGTGTCAATATTAACACAACCATTAGCGCTTGACCTTTTATTCCTTCATTACAATAATGATAATGAACCAATTAAATGTTTAATTTTCCATTATATTGGAGTTTATTGTATTATAAACAATGTACAGTTTTCAAATGTTGTTTCTAGATGATTTTTACATATTGTATATAGGCTATCAATCATTTAATTTTCGCCATAAAAAATTGGAATCATGCCTGATTTACACACATTTTAATGAGAAGTCAATGGGTAGTTGCAAAATATTTTGATCAGGCCGAGCCAGCGACCACTTACGATTTATTTATTTGACTGGTAGTTTAAACCCTTCCGGCCAATTATGCATTAAATACAATATGCAACAATTCATGCATTACTCGTACATTTAAAATTAATTAAAATTGAATATTTAATTTTTAAAGATATAATATGGTTTTAAAGGTGATGAGGTATTTAATGCTATGTTACAGGGTGTCCGTCGGGAAGGTATACTACTTTGTTTGTTTATAATTTTCGATTAATTGAAAGAGAATGGATCTTATATTGATTATTGTTTTATTTAATGGAATACAATATCAGATAAATGTCCGCCTCTGTCAGCCTCGAAAATGCGAGCCCTTTTGAGCACATTTTTCATTACATTCTCACACATTTCACGCGGTATTTCATTAATTTCATTACGAATATTTTGTTTCAGTTGCTTAAACATTTCTGGTTTGTTTTGTATAAACCTTGCTTTTCAGATATCCGTATAAAAATAAGTCCGGAACAGTCAAATCAGGCGACCATGGAAGCCAATCAACATCACCATTTCTTGAAATAACTTATTGTGGAACGAGGTCTCGCAGTAATTCTATTGTAATCCTGCCTGTAAGCAATGTGGCACCGTCTTGTTGATACCATATGTTAATCATGCCCAAAGCATACAGTTGTGGCGTTAAAAAGTTTTCAATCATATCACGATATCGCTCCCCATTGACAGTTACCGGTTACGCCGTTTTCAGCCGCCGACCAAATTGCATACCTAACTGTCACTTTTAATTGATGCAAAGGTGACTGATGAATTTAAGGGGTTTCCATTGCCCAGAACCGACTATTCTGTTTATTCACATATCCATTCATATGAAAATGTGCCACTCATTATGACTTTTTCATGAAAAAAGGGGTTGTCATGGGCGAGCTGTAACATCCTATTGGCATATGTACGGGGGCGTAAATGGTCTTGTAGAAGAAGAAGCTGTTGTATCAACCGAATCTTAAATAGAAACAAATGCAAATCTTTGTGCAAAATTTTGGCCAAAGTTGTTCTTTGAAGACCAAGCTCCTAAGCACGGCATCAAATTGAGATTGATGGATTGTTTTAAACACTTTCTTGAGCAGCAGTAATGTTTTCAGCCGATCTTGCAGTACGTTGTGGTCCATGTGGCCCTATCAGCTACAGACCCTCTTTCTTCGAAATCATTCACTACACGATAAAAAGTGCGTCTCGTTGGCACTTTGTTTCTCCCAAAAATTTCACCTAACTTTCTCATCGACACAGTAAGCGATGACTGATTTTGATAAAATTTTTTAATGATTAAAACACGTTGGTTTATCTTTCTTTATTTTTTCCATAATAAATTTACCACGTTTCTACCTCACGACTGCCAAATATGAACTGTCAAAACTAATGTTTACCAAAATGGCGGCACAGCAAAGTAGTATACCTTCCCGATAGACACCCTATATATGCAAAAAGACTAATTTAAAAGTTAATCGGCATATGAAGAAGAAATGTAAGATAAATGGTATCTAATAACTGCTGCTTACAATTTAATTCAAAACATAAAATTTTACTGGAAAATCTGAAAGGACATAATTTAAAACGTATTATATGGTTTGAGAGTAGATAATAAATTCATGCTCAATGATATTAATTGAAGTCGATACTGATCCCCAGTGATAATTTCGCTTAGTTTCAACAGCCAATAATAAATAACATGACGCTCAACGTCCCTTGCCTTCAACTCATAAGGTACCCGAGTTCCCTGCTTTTGAATCATTCTCAACGCATGCAATCGCTTGGAAATAACTTGGCGGGTAACTGCTAACACTGAAGCAAGCTCTATCTGCGTTTGACATGGATCCCCTTCAAGAAATGCCGTCAATTCGGTGTCTTCTAAGGTTTTTCGTCTTCCTTGACGCGAATGGTCGTCAACATCAAAATCGCCGTCTTTTAAGGTGACACGTTGTTTCGCTTAAGGCAGCTTCTCTGCAAACTTTTTGAAGCTCTCGATGAGCTTCCGCTGCCGTTTTCTTCGATTGAAAGTATAAAATCAATAATTCCCGCATATGACGATTATTTAGCACAAAGTCATACATATGACGTCAAAAGAAAGTCACTATTGTGTCGAGGCGGTATGTTTACCATATGCCTAATCTTGGTCCATAACGTCTAGGTTATGGCAGAATCGACTGGCACTTACAGCTGACTCCATCTATTAGCATACAGCAGGAACTCAATTGCGCATGTAATAATATCAAACCATCAGTGCCAAATTTTGTCGATTATATTATTGATGCTATGAAGATAATCAATAAAAATAATCCCATGCACATCCCAAAAAAAAAGTTACCATGACTTTGCCTGCTGACGGAAATGTCTTCGCTTTTTTTGGACACGATTCTCCCATTCCAGTCCACTGCTTTGACTGTTCCTTTGCCTCAGCTGTGAAGTGGTGGACCCATACCTCATCCATGGTTATAAATCGACGCAAAAATTTGGCCAAGCACTCTACTGAAACATCTTCACTACGCTGTTTTTGCTTTATTGAAAGCATGCGCGGCATCCATCTTGAGCACAGCCTTCTTATCTTTAAATCTTTGGTTAATATACGATGTATAGCACTTTTTGGAAAGCCTATCATTTTAGATAGCTCACGCACCTTCAGACGACGATCATTCAGTACCATTCTGTGCATTTTCTTTGCCATGTCTGGCGTGGACACATCAATTGGTTGACTATTACGGTGTTCGTTTTGGCAGTTTGTACGACCTCGTTTAAACTCTGCTACCCAATATTTTACAGCCGTAAACGAAGGAACAGACTCTCCCAGGAGAGAATTTAGCTCGGCTATAATATTGGTTGGACTGAGGTCTTTCAAATGGCAGTTTTGAATTACATAACGGTGATCAATTTTGTTAATGGTTACAAATTCAATGAGATCATTTACTTTTGACGGTTCAAATAAAATTACTAAACAACATGGCGCCTTGAAACTTAAAGTATATATTTTGTAAGGTTGCCACTTTTCACCAAAATAATTGTTTACAAACTACTCGCAACATACATCATGTCGGTTAGTTTTGGAACCGCCTTCGTAACTCTAGGAGGTGCTTGAACTTAGATTACAATCTTTTACTTTTTTTAACCTAAAATTAATTGCTCTTCATATTGCTGTATGTGAAGATAATTATGGGATTTATGGAATTCAGTCGCATTTGTTTGTTTTTCGAATAAAACCGCCTTAAATTCTTTATAAAAATTCTTTATTTTGGTAAATTTCAGTCAACATGGCTTTTACCTTACACTTACACTCAGGGAGCGTCGCATATGAATTTGCAAGTTAAGTTATCGAGTTGCGTGTCCTAAAACCCATTCATTTAATAGCCCTTTTCAAATTGAGTTTGAAAGTGTATAACACTTTCATATGTTATGTTTTGAAATCGATTAAATTAATTGCCTTATTGAAATTAAATGTTCTGGGTGCACCTTCATTCTGTTGAATAAACAGAAAAAGGGAGAAGGTCAAATGAATAGTTGCATTTGTTTCGTATCTCTCTTTGTTTTGTGGCCATTGCAATGCATTTGATGTGGTTATCACTCCCCTTTTGTGGTGACTGAGTACCGCAAACGTATGCCGCGTGTTTGAGCCATTGTTTGCAACTGGCTTTCTCCAAACGTCCATAGCATAGCTTCATTGCACATTAAGGTAATTAATTAAATTTTACAATTTACATTTCAACTAGTTATATAACTTTCACGAAAAAAAAGGGATTTCGTACCGCCTTTAACTTTTATGTAGCGCTACAAAGGATACCGGAAATTATTCAAACTATTTGCGTCTTCATCCGAGGATAAAGTTTATATTCCTCAGGGATTTAAGCAAAAAAAGGAAATGATAAAATAGTAAATGCTGTTAACTCATAATTAAAAATTCACAAGACCGCAATGGTCTTATTTTTTTTGTTTAGTTAAACTTTACTTCCTAAGACAGACTGCTGCCCCAAGCACTTTGAATATTTAACATAGCCAACTGTGTGCATAACCTTTTTAATTGTGCAACGTAAAAGCTATAAAACTTTTCGTGCTCAACAGAAAACACATTATAACATGAACGATAAAAGATAATGGGAATACAAGAAAGCAATAATAGCAATAAATAGTAGACATAAAATAAATTCAATAAAATTTTTGGCGAGTATTCCGCAGAAATTAAAAATTGCTCTCAATGCTATATCCTTGGAAAGATATGACACAAACAGTGCATAAATTATTATGTCATGGAAAAATAATCATTGAAAATAGTATCCTTCCTTGAGGAGAACTTACAGAAGGACCCTAAGAATCGAGAAATCGAGACTTCAAGAATGTTCAGCAGTCTAGCTCAAGAAAGTGTTATAGACGGTCTCAAAATGAGGACAATTTCAATAATGTTGTTTTATCTTTAAATCTCTTTAGCCATCTATGAGGAAACATTGAAATTGCTACAGAAATTTGACATTTAAAAATAGTAAAGAATTTAAGGATTTTCTGTATCTTTTACATATGAAATACTGCGAATCAGATTATTTTACTAAATTAAAATGACTGTTTATTAATCTAAAAATAAAAATTTAAACATATTTTGTTTGAAAATAGAATTTTATAGCAGAAAACATCAATTTTACTGCGAGGTGCTAAATTTTATGTTGAACAATTTTACACGTAAAAATATAAGATAGGCATATACAGTCCACGCCACTAGAATAGGTTCAAGCATTTTGACGGAAATAACTGCAAAGTGCTGCAACAAAAAGGGGTGGGGAGAGCTGTGCCATTAGTTTTATATTGCATACAAACGTTTTTCAGAATAGAGCAGAAAAAATGAATGGAAAATATTTATCGTACCACTGTGGAGACTGCTTTGTTTGCCTCGTCAAAAATGCATACATTAAATATGCATCACCACAGTAGATTCAAATAAAACAGTAGTAATTTTTATTGTAAAAATATATATATTTGTTTTCAATATTTATTTTCATTTCAACAGTAGGTTTGGCAAAAATTAATAACTTGTACTTCCACCTTTGCTTAAAATTACCCCAAAAACGTGTTAGGCACAGATTTGTACAGGGGCGTGATGTATTGTAAGTTAATCTCATTCCAAGCCTCTTTTATCGCCAAAATTAAAGTGGTTTTATCATCAAATTGTCAACCGGACTCACGCACTTTTCTTACAAACCATCCCCACGCGTTCTCGATGATGTTAAGGTCTGGCGAGTACGGTGGCCACTTCAAGACATTGACGTTTTGCTCGTTCATCCCTTGCATTGTGGATAGGAGCATTATCTTGTTGGAAAGTCCAACACTTCAAGACATTAACGTTTTGCTCGTTTATCCATGTTTTTACAACCCTTGCACTGTGGATAGGAGCATTATCTTGTTAGAACGTCCATTGTAAGGGTCCAAAAATGTTGGAAAAATCCGGAAAAGCCTTTTGGATGTACCTCTTTGTAGCAATTAGCATTCATTTTTGTCGTTAAAAATTGTAAATCGACTTGGTCACACTAGGAGATCGCTCTCCACACCATTACTCCTCCCTCGCAGCTATTCCGGCGGTTCAAATGTAATTGTTCTTTTCTTAGATCATGGAAATAAAAGTTATATCCATCCGGACCATCAAGATTAAACTTCTTCTCATCGGAGAATGTGACCGAATGCCACTCCTTGTTCCAGGTCATGTGTTGCTTAGCAAAGTTTAATCGTTTTTCTCTCCGATCGGGATTTAATGGAGGTTTTTTTCTGCAATTCGTTTCTTTTTAAGTACTCGGCTCCTTTACTTACTCGCCTCACTGTACCTATAGAAAGACTAGCAGCCACACCCGTTTTAGCCTTAATTTTTGGTACAGAATCAGCAGAGTTGGAGGCAGCCCTAAGGGTGGCCCTACAATTTGCAGGCGATGTGGCAGAATGGGTACATCCCTTCACATTCCATAGCTCCCCTTATCTCTTAAAAGTTTGGCTACTACATTTTGGCAATTTGACGAGTTGTAAGCTTTTCATTGTGTAGCACTAGAATCTTCGTTTTTTCTTCGGTGCTAAGAACTTTGCCGCGATCCATAATCGTTTAATCAAATTAATTTAGTCGTATAAACTGATAATACTTGCCTTTCCGACAAGCTTATAAAAACTAACTCAATTATCTATCGTTTAAGCTCTTGAACCTATTCTGGTGGCGTATTTTTATGTATACTTTTTTGCTGATAAAAAACAAAATGTCCTGTTTCCGCAAAACAGGAAATATTTTACATTCATTTTTGATGATCTATTCTTTGGAATGATTGATTTCAAAATAAAACTAATGTCACAGTCCCCGCCTCCCGTTGTTGTTGCTGCACTTCACAGTTAGTTCTTTCAAAATGCTTGAACCTATTCTGGTGGCGCGGACTGTATTGTATGTCAAAGTGTTGCAAATAGTGTCTGCTTTTCAGAAATGCATAACATTTTTAAGAATTGTAAAATTCGTGGAAGACTTAAAAAAAGGAACAAACATTGTTTCAATTGAGTTTTTGTAAAAATTTATTGATGAAGAAAATCTTATAAAATTTTTAATTGTAAATTGTTAATACGGGGGAATTGATCGGACGGTGTTTTTATATCATATGAAAGATAATGAGAAACACGAAGGGTTAAAGAATTTATAACCCAATGGTTTTTATTTATTATATTTTATATATTTTATTTCTGGGGATTACAAAATGGAGATTATTTTTCCAAACAGGGACTTTAAACGCTCAAATACGTAGTTTATATATCGGATGTAAAATGAGTACTGATGCTTGGGCGATCGCTAGCCAAGAGTTAGAATACCGCTTTATTACACTGCTAGAACGGTGAAGTGAAAGCTCTTTTCTTAGCCGTGGTGGGCGTGTACTTAAAAATTAAAACTTACAACTATCAGGGTAAGGAAAACTGTGAACGTAAACACAAATATTTTTTAATGAAATTTTTCGTTCATAGAGAAATTTGGGTAATAAATGATAAACTGAAAGAAAGAGCAGAGATTTGTTGCTATAAATCCCATAATTCCCAAAACCCTTCGGAAAATTTCCGAAAATGGGATTTTTTACCTTTTTTTGCGGTGTTTGCCCTATTAAAAGCTGGGCAAAAAATTCACTTTGCAGAATTATTCACAACACATCAGACCATAAAACTCAGGTTTAATTATTTTGTTGAAAGCAGTGATGAGTTTCGGGAATCCATGTCTGAAATCTGATATTTTTATTAAAAATATTTGTAATTGGGTAGGTTCTAGTTCTCGTAAAAATTCAAATTTTGGAACAGCGTTTGCTTTACAAGGCACGCCATGAAGTAAATTTCAGAATAAATATAAATATATTATATTTTTCTTAACAAGTTTTTTCTTATAACTATAAAAGGATGCAGGTATTTTTTTGCTGTGCAAAAAATTGCAAACAATCTACCTTTTTTTAATTTCTAAGTTTAATTCCGTATAACTTTTGACAAAATGCTTGTTTTCTTAATTCGTTTTTCTTCTAAATACTGTCATCTGAAGTGGTATTAATTTAGTGCAAGGTTTGCTATTTACGAATATGAATTGTTTAACAACCGAAGAACGCATAAAAATAAAAACTGGTTAAAACTTACTACAAAAGTGGTAATTCAAACGTGGGCACTTTTTGTGCGTTACAGGGTGATTATGGCAAGATTATAAAGAAATTTTAAGAGCCTGGAAGGGATGCAGTTGCGGTCAGTCCTGTGCATCATCGCAATGTACGCACTGCCGAAAATATTACTTCTATTAGGGAAAGTGAGGCAGATAAACCGAATTTGTCGGTTCCATGGCGTTTTCAGCAATTGGACCTATCTTACGGCTTATTATGGCGTATTTTGCAATTGTATTTGCACCTCTATCTACATAGAGTTCAACTCATGCCACAATTAAAGCCGATTGACCATTCACAACGCCTTTGATATGCTGATTGGATGCTATAGCAACAGGCTTTCCATGCTGATTTTACGAACAAAATTTTCTTCAACGACGAAGCTCATTTCTCACTCGGTGGTTACGTCAACCAGCAAAATTTTCACATGTGGGGCTTGAAGAACCCGGAAGTTATTATGGAAAAGCCATTTCATGTGGACAAAGTGACTGTTATGATCTGAAGGTGTCGTTTTGCTGTATTTTTTCGAAAATGACGCTACAGGAACCGTTACCGTCAATTCAGAGCGTTATAGCCGTATGACAACCCACCTGTTTTTGTTTGGCGAAGATGTGTAAATATGTGTGATTTACACTCTGGCATGCAATTTTGTAATTTCTCATAAATATGAGAAATAAAATTTGATAACTATTTGATGAGCGTTAAAGTTTTAGTTTTGTTCAATAGGTGGGTTTATTTGGAAGCTCATATGAACTTTCCCTAGATATCAATTAATAAAATTACTTCTGTGGGTCATCAAATTCTTACTGGGCTTACTCTGAATAAACTGCCTTTTTAAGCCATAAAATGTCATCGCTACCCTCCAGCTGTTAACTAATACTTTGTAAAAGACAAAATCATCATTTTCATCTTCTGACATATTAAACCAATTAATAAAATCGGCTTTCATATTTCCCAGCGGGATATGCCTTACTTGCTGATATTAAACCATAATGCTTTCCCATCATCATATTTCGGTCGGTCACACACAGATTTTATTAAATGAAAGCATATTAACATTAACATAATCACATAGCACGTATGCAATTTATATCTGCTACTACGGGGGTTTGTTTTAATAAGTACTAAATATTAATAAAGACATTTTCGTTGAAGCAACGGTAGCAAATTTTTCGTTGGTAACAAACGAATACAATTGGGGAAGTTCATGTATGAAGTTTCAACTCATTTTTGCCTTCTGCCACTCTTATTTCTTTCCGATTTTCTTGAAAGCCACAAGTTGCTGTGTCTGTCAATAATCATTTCAAGAGAATAAAGTTAATTGTTAATTCAAAATTTTACTGGCTCAAGATGATTTCATAATTAGTCGGAAATTATTGCTTGAACAAATCGTAAATTTTGCATTACAACATACGGTATAATTGTAGCTTCTCCGAAAAATTCTCAAACTTGTCTTCAAAAACAAATCTTTTTTCTGATAATCCGCCCTTATCCGATTTTGATAAAGACATTTCTGTAATTAATTTGTACTTGTGAATTTGTAATATTTTATCAATTATTGCATTATGTATCACAAGTGCATATACTAAACTAAAACTAAGTTAAAACTTATAACTGCAACATCTACTAACAAATTATTGAATATCCTTGAGGTTTATTACCTTCTATTGACAACTGCACCTATAATTCTTCATAATTTTTTATCTTTACATATAAAAATACGTTTTTATTTTGATTTGAGAAATGCAATCGTACTTTTCCCTGTAAAAGCAGCAGAATGATTCCATTATATTATTTTCATTACTCACTGGGTATCTACAAGTATATAGAAGGTGTCCCAACAAGAACGCAAGATTTAAATTTGCCGCCATTCGAAGTGTCATTGTTTGACATTTGAACAATTGTTATTGTTTGCTAGTAGAAGGTACGAGATTAGTAAAAATGGAGCGCTACACGAATGAACAACGCATTCTCATTGTGAAATTGTTTTACCAAAATGGTGAAAGTTTTGCGGCTACAGTTCGCAAATTGCGATCAATTTGGGGTTACAATAATGCTCCAAAAGAGTCAACTGTAAAGAGATTAATGGATAAATTTTCCAAAATTGGGTCTGTTAGTGATGTAAAGACAACAACGCGCCTTCGACCAGGTCGATCGACCGAAAATGTCGCAGCTGTCGCAGCTGATGATGTCAATCAAACTCCATCCATCTCAATTCGACACCGAGCTCAGCAAATTGGTGTCTCCAAATCCACTATGCAGCGAATTTTGACGAAAGATTTGCATCTTCATGCATACAAAGTTCAATTGACTCAGGAACTGAAGCCGGCTGACCGTGGACAGCGAAGGGAGTTCGTTAATTGGGTATTGGAGAGACAACATGAAAATGCTGACTTTGCCGACAAAATCATCTTCAGTGACGAGGCACATTTCCATTTTGATGGCTTCGTCAATAGGCAGAATTGTCGCATTTGGAGTGAGGAAAATCCTCGAGTGATCCACGAGAAGCAAATGCATCCTCAACGTGTCACTGTGTGGGTTGAATTTTGGGCTGGATGAATCATTGGACCTTTTTTTTATGAAAATGAGGCATGTCAAGCGCAAACAGTCAATGGTGTTCGGTATCGTGAGGTGATAACCAGTTTTTCGTGCCTAAAATTGAAGAAATGAATGTGGAGGGCATGTGGTTTCAATAAGACTGCGCCACATGTCATACAGCCAGAAAAACAATTCAATTGCTGCATCAGTCATTTAAATCTTGCGTTCTTGTTTGGACACCCTTTACATTTAAGTTTCTATTACAATCTCTTAGTATGGGCATCGTCACATTACTCAAAACCGACAAAGGATGGCATTTATCAAAAGCTGGATTTATGTACAGGGCTATCCTTTTAATGACTTCAAAACCGTCGTTCCTGTAAGGCTGTCAGCTATTAAATATCTGTCATCTGAAGAATTATTTAATTAGTAAATGATTTGCCATTTATGAATATGGATCGTTTAACAACCGAAGAACGCCTAAAATTATTATAGTTGAAACCTACTACAAAAGTATTGATTCTACCGTGGCCACTTTTCATGCATTACGACGTAACTTTGTGCAATAAATTAGAAAGATTATAAAGAAATTTGAAAAAACTGAAAGTGTTACAGATGTGGTCATACGTTTGCATCATCGCAATGTACGCGCTGCCAAAAATATCACTTCTGCAGCGAAAGTGTAGCGGATACTCCGAATTCAGTGCGCTGTAGCCGTAGTATAACCGACTTTTGTTTGGTCTGCATTTGAAAATTATGAACGGGACGATGTGTGGTTTCAACAAGATGGTGCCACAAGCCACACAATATGACCAATTTTGACTTTATGAAATGAGAAGTTTCCAAAAAGCGTAACTTCATGTTTTGGAGACGTCAATTGGTAACCAAGATTATGCAATTTGACTCCGTTAGACTTTTTCGTGAGGTCCTGTTTACGCGGATAATCCTTAAATGTTGGAGCATTTGAAAACCAACATTCGCTTAGTTATTGCCGAGATGCCACCTGAAATGTACGAAAAAGTTGCCGAAAACTATCTCAAATGTATCCACTGCCGCACTCAATCCAGAGGCGGTCATTTAAATGGCATTGTTTTTCATAAATAATGAGAATGTCTAAGCATTATAATAGATAAAGGATTCATCGAAATCATAGCTTTATATGTATTTTATTTAACTTTACTCTTGAAGTCGAAAAATGGATAACTCGGTGTAGCAACACAGCATTTTCGCTATTTATAAGTTTATTTTGACGACTTCAACGTAGGCTCCATTTCAATCAATGTTTTTTACAAACTTCACATCATTTCTTGCACGTGCTTTACGGAATGATCCAGACATAAGAAATTTGAAGGAACTGGAAATCATAGCTTCATGGATAACCCGCTGTATCATTACATTTCCAATTTACGACTAGTCTGACTTCTCATTTGAAAGAGAAATTTATTAAATTTGTAATTACCTAACATACTCGTAAACTAAAGATATATCCATTACTTTTCCAATAGACGGTTTTAGTTATGTCTACATCGCGCTATATAAGTGCTGTCGAAATACGCTAGACTGTGTTAGAAAGGCAAGATTTAATATTGTAAAATATTGTTTAATTCAGTGTTGTTTGAATACGATTAAAAGTTAAATACCAGTTAAGAGAAAATAATACATATTTTTCTGAAAATTTCAACAGCGTTTATGATCCTGATACTATAGCAGGTAATTTTAAGATGCATTACCCTCCGGAAGGCCAATTGTTGAAATTGTCGATAGAATAATGGAAACCGTCGTCCTTTCAACATGTAAACACTGTTTCGATTGCCCAGGAGCTAGCCGATGTATAGAAAACCGAATGGAATCACTTGAAGAAGGCTGGATAGAAATATACAGAAAAAAACTTATGGACCCAATTTCCGTCTGCCAATTGCTGCTGATGAATCGAGTCAAAATCGACCCATTCCGAATGCGAATGTGACTGATGACGAAAAGTAGGTCACTTATGACAACGTCAAACGAAGACATCGTGGTCGGACAAATGGTGGCCAAACCAGTATTGGCGGTCTGGAAGGCTTTGTTATAAGTTTGGTAGGCTTGACATGGAAAAACACCTACAATGGGCCGCACCTCTACTATAAATCAAACTCTTAATTCGGAAATGTATCGTCAACAATTGCACCGTCTAAAATAAGAAATTGCCCAGAAGCGGTCGGCTTTGGCCAATATGACAGGAAGTGTGTCCTTTTAGGGCTTTAAAGTTCGGATTTGGCATCAAATGATTATCACCTGTTTTTGTCTATGGCGAATGATTTTTTTTTTCATTTTACCACACCTTACGTAATGTATTCTTATAAGTACAGGGTGGCCCAAAATGACCGAAGTGATGTGAATTGCTTATAACTTTTTATTTAAGACATATTTTTTAATTTTTTTTTTAAATACAGTAAATTTATGGGGAATATTTTTAGATTAGTTATTAAAAATGATATCCCGCAAGTGGTGGCCATTTTCTGCTTCGCACAAATGTGCTCTTTCCAACACATTTTCCGTGACCTTTCGCAAAATTTCCGGTGTTATGTTGTTAATTTCGTCTCGAATATTGGATTCTAATTCGTCAATAGTCCTGGACTTATTAACATAAACTTTCCCTTTTAAATAACCCCAAAGGAAAAAGTCTGGAGCGGTTAAATCCGGGGAACGCGGAGGCCAATTACAATTGCTTGTACGCGAAATTATTCTTTCACCAAATATGTCGCGTAAAAGAGCCATTGTGGCCCACGCAGTGTGCGCTGTGGCTCCATCCTGTTGGAACCTTATTTGCGGATGGTTTTCCACGGCTGGCCTTACAAAATTTTCCAACATGGCCCGATATCGATCAGCATTGATGGAAATGGCAACACCTCGTTCATTTTCAAAAAAATATGGGCCAATGATCCTTTCTGAAGAAACACCGCACCAAACAGTACACTTAACTGGGTGTAATTGTCGTTGTTGAAGTACTCTCGGGTTTTCCGTAGCCCATATCCTACAGTTTTGCTTGTTAACGAACCCATTTAATTGGAAATGGGCTTCGTTACTCATAACTAAGTTATGAATAAAATTAGGATTCTCTTGTGCTTTTTGCTGGAAATAAATTGCATAGTCAAGTCGTTCTTGGTTTCAATCCTTGGACAATTTGAATTTTGTATGGAAACATTCTTATGCTATGCAAAATTCGCTGCAGCGACCCTCTTGAGATGCCAAGTTGTGTCGAACGTCTCCTGGTTGATGTTTGTGGATCCTCCTGAATACTCTCCTGTACCATTTGAATATTGTCATACTTGTGCACCGTTCGTCGTCTGCTAGCACCAGGAAGGTTCCTTACTGCTCCTTGTTCTCGAAAATTTGCAACAGGATGGTTTATTGTTGACTGAGAGGGTGCAACCCGCACATTAAATTGACGACGGTATGCACGCTGAGTCAACACAATGGACCGTTGATTTACAAAGTAAATTTCAACGATTTGGGCACGTTGTTCAGTTGTGTATTGCTCCATTATAAATTCTCCAAGTCTTCTTTACAAAATACTAAAAAGAAAAGGAAAAAAATTATAATAAAAAAGTTATAAGGAATTCACACCACTTCGTTCATTCTGGGCCACCCTGTATATTTGGTGCCACTTTATCCACCCGTACAACATGCACTTGCCAATATATTTATTATATATATTTCGATGATTTCGACTTGATGCAATATTCCGAATGATGCGCTCCAATATTTTTCGAAGTATTTTTCTCTCGAAGATTTCCAGAAAAACTGCATCTATTTCTGCTGTCATCACTCATAGTTTTGCCCAATGTAACAAAGCAAAACTTAAAACGGAGGTCTTGTGCATTTGAAGTTTTGTTCATCGACTAACGGCATTGCCATGAAATTATCTAGTTTGTCCGTGGGTGGCTGTCAAGGGATGCAATTGCAAACTTGCATCCCAAACCCACTAACAACTATCACTCGCTTTTACCTTGGCTGAGTAGTTCCGTATGTTATTTAACTGGTCGAAGCATATGTGAGCAGCAAGTTTTGCTGTTGATTTGGCTTACATCTTGCCTTCAATGGCACTGTGAAACAAAATTGATACGTTTTTATTTGGTAGTGGATATTTCCTTCACCAAATGGTTGAAATAGTGGAGATTCGTCAAATTCCCAAAAACTATATATGCTATATATTTTTCTGCAGAAACAGCTGTGTGACAATCCTGTTCGCTATGATCCAAAATAAAAATTTCAATATGTTATTTCTTTGTGATTTATTTTTCATTATATATAACTTAGAATATTCAAATAATCTGTATCCAATTTTAAATTGTCGTTTTAATTTTTATTATTAGAATTAATAAAAGAAAAGTGTCATAAAAAGTGTAGCTGGCGTGAAAAATGTTATACACATTTAATATTATAAAAATTAAAGTGACATGTCTTCAATTTCCACCCAAAAAAAAAAAAATAATAATAATAAAATAAACCAAATGGTCAACAAGCTGCTTATATAAAACGTTTTACAAAAATATACTTGGGTATTCTGTCTGTCTCGTCCTTTTTTTTTAGTTGAGACTGAAAAACAGATCTGAACGTATGTTGCTGGGTGAAAATATTCTAGAAATATGCATTATAAGAGCCTCCTCGAAAAATATTTTATTGCCTTCAAATTCCACGTATTCTGGTACAAATTTTCAATGATAATTTTTTACAACATAATTATAAATAGACAAATAAATAACATGTGGAGCAGAATTAAATAATATTATATACGAGCTCGACATTAGGTCTTGTGTTAAAAACTAATAAACTGAAAGTAAAAGGTGAAGCACTTTAATTTTCGTCAATCTCTAGTAAAAGAATCCCTTCTACAACATATTTGCAAACTTTTATAAAAATTTTTGTTTTAAAAGAAACTTTTAAAAAGAAACAATTAGATGGAAATGATATCGGAAGATAACGAGGGTGTCCACAGTATATTTGTAGTTCGTTTTATATAAACTAGCAATTTTGATGCATTTTTAATTATTTTGAAAAAACGTCTGGAATTGAAAATAGACAATTCTTGTCTCCGACTGCCAACTTCTCGCAAAATCCTCTGTATTGCAAAACAAATATTTTAAACCGCTAGCTTTCAGCTTATGTGTAGCTTTATGGTGATTCCTAAAAGGAAGACTCAAAGGGCCCATTAAAATTTAAAATAATTCTTACGAAACTTTATTGAAGAGTGAAATTAGAAAAAGAAAAGAACTTCAATGCAACATTTATGTTTGATTTTTTTTTATTTATTTCATATAACATCGGACAGGATTTTCTTAATTTTGCTACAGTAGAGCAAGTTTGGTGTCGTGAAACGTATTTCCACAACAACGTCAACTTTATTAATTCCATCAAAATGTACAAAGTTGCTCTATTTATACTAGAACGACTTATTCTAGAAAACGCTGTGATATTTCAGAGAGAACACATATTTACATAATGGGTGCAACAAAGACAAACATATTTACAGAATAGTGTTGTATATCATAGACTTAATTCTACAATGTTCTTATTTACATAACAAGTGAAAAGGAGATAACAATAGACTATATAATGGGAGTGAGAGGAACAAACATAACTTACTGTCGTAAACGTAATTCTAGAAAAGTCTCACCCACAGATAAAGAGGAAAGAGATTACATATATCATACTTGAATGTTCTGGGAGCGGTTTTGATGATCTTTCTAGAATATACACTTAGAGAAATTACACTCACATATTACAAAAGTGTAGTCTCAGCGGTTTGTTTTTGGTGATTTAACTTTACCCGATCAGAACAGACATTTGAGAAATGAATAACATTTCTATTGCGCTATACTATACGAGGTGTTTTAAAAAAATAAGGTGAATTTTCATTCTTCTCAATAATTATTTATTCATTATTTTCTATTTTATCTCCTTCAGAGTAGACCCCCTCAGGTATAATACACTTGTGCCAGCATTTTTTCCAATCCTGGAAGCAATTCTGATTTGCACTTTTTAGTATGTCTTTGAGCTCTCTCAGCGAGTCGGTTTTTACCCCCTCAATCGTCGCAAAACGCCGTCCTTTCATGGGTCTCTTCAATCTTGGGAACAGGAAAAAAGTCACATGGGGCCAAATCTGGTGAATATGGTGGCTGAGGCATGATAACGGTGTTGTTTTTGACCAAACAATCTCTCATAAGAGTGTGCAGGTGCATTATCATGACGCAAAAGTTATGCATTTTTCTCCACAATTCCGGGCGTTTTTTCGTATTGCTTCAAGCAAATGGTGCATAACTTCAATGTAATATTCCTTATTTACCTTACGACCTTGTGGTAAGAACCCCTGAAGTACTACGCCATGGTAATCGAAGAAAGCAGTGAGCAAAACCTTGACATTTGATCGAACTTGGCGTGCTTTTTTTGGTCTTGGCTCTCCTGGACTCTTCCATTGGGACGATTGGGCTTTGGTTTCGGTGTCATAACCATATACCCATGATTCGTCACCAGTTATGACCCTTTTAAGCAAATCTGAATCATCGTCGACGTCATTCAACAATTCCTGAGCGATGCTCATGCGACGTTGTTTTTGGTCAAAATTCAGCAATTTTGGAACGAATTTCGCTGCCACACGCTTCATGTTCAAAATTTCTAAAAAGATTGCATGGCACGAGCCAATCGATATGCAGACATCCTCAACAACTTCTCTAATTGTGATTCGACGATTCTCCATAACAATTTTCTTCACTTTCTCACTTTCTCCCTTTCCACTTTCCACTTTCCATCGGTTGTTGATATGTTTTGGCGTCCAGAGCGAGCGTCGTCATTCACATCTTCTCGACCTTCTGTGGAAATCTTGCACAACTCGTAAACATATTTTTGACTCAAAGTACTCTCATCGTATGCCATTGTCAACATTTCTAATGTTTTTAAGCTTTTAATTCCATTTTTTTTACACATAATTTGATTCAACTTTTTTGATCCATTTTTTTCAATAGCAGAAAATCGCCGAACACGCAAAACACTATGAAAATACAAGAAGAAACCTTGACGGTATATTATTTCCCTAAACTGATTCAAAATGTATCTCATTAGCGGATCTTAATTGTAAAGAATATCAGCTTTTAAATTGAAAAATAAATTTGTACTCAACTAGGGCACATAATATTAAAATGAATACAAGTGCATAAAGGCGACATTTGGATTAAAATTGTTATGCAATTTATTGACAATTTCAATCCAAATGTCGCCTTTATGCACATTTGGATTTTTATGCAATTTATTGATAATTTCAATCCAAATGCCGCCTTTATGCACTTGTTCGTTTTCATCTAAAAAAAAAGAATTACCCAAATTGAATTATCCATATTCACCGCCTACTGTGGAGGCGTTGAAGTCTTAAGGCTACTTGTTGGTCAATGTGGCGTTCAAACAGCACATTCTGTTAAGAAGATGACAGATAAATTTATGACAATATTCAAAAGTGTTAAAAATGTATGTCACGCTAGTTAGCAAATGTAGATTTTAATATCCATTAGAAAAGAGTATTTTACAATCGCTTCAAAATACACAATGCACTTATAAAATCTCTATAGTAATATCCATATAAAGAAACCCTAATCGGTGCTTCTACGCCGTCGAAAAGTTTGAAAGGACGACGTTTTTATTTTACTTTAGCGAGGAAATGTTTTTTGAGCACTTATTTCATTAACACATAAATGGAACCAAGCCAGTTATAATAACTAAAAGTGGTAAAAAATTTTGCATAATTTAAAAAAATTATCACTTTCTCGCGTTCATACCATTTTTCAAGCCGCCCCGTAGAGCAAAAGAGGCCAGGCAAACTGTGTGTCATTTTAATTTGAATATTAACGTTGTACTTTCATTGTCCATAGCAAGCATAGTGCAGTGTTTCTTTTACCCAACAACGTTCGTAACAATAACCTTAAAGAGGTCATTATGTTAATAAGCTACACTCTTTTACTCTTGTCTTTTCGTAGCTAAAAGAAATTGAAGGACTCGCTGTATTTTGCTCACATTTTTAAAAGAACAACCAATCGCCCACACATAGATAACAAACAAATGTGTACGTACTCGTACGTATACACGCTTCTCTAATACAATGCCTTACACATGAACCGAGGGGTCTTAAGGTAATTGCCTAACTCAAAGGCTCTGTTCAGCTGACAGCATCAAGAGAAAGAGCACTCCAAAAAGTGTACATTAATTAACATTCAAGAGATTAAATTACCCAACAGTGTTTTTGCTAATGCCGCATAAATTAGTGAATACTGTGGAGAACTTAATTTAATTTAAATTGAAAATATAAACAATTTAAACAATTTTAATGAAATCGGTTGAAATTCAAATTTCCTGCGCATTATTGTATTAAAATTATTTGAAACGCAGCGTATTTTAGGAATTATGCTTTCAAATGTATTGCATTTATCCTTCATACAAATAGTAAACGTAAACAAGTTGTTGGCAATTCAAGTGGCAATGAAGTGACAAGAAAATATAAGTTTGCAAAAAAGTGTAGAAAAGAACTGTGATAACATTGAGATTTCATTGAACAACGTTTGAGAGAGATGACACACGAGGTGTGTTCGAAACATAAGGAGAATTTTCAAATTTCGCGGGCTACGTACATTCGACTTTCAACTATTATTTTTTTATGTTGGTTTACGTCGCTTCGAAAATATGTTGACAGTTTTATCCATATAGCATGTTTAGTTTATTTGTGAGTGGCGTAAATAACACAAGTGTTTTGTGTGTTCGTACATAATTTAAGCAAACATAACATATATTTATTTATTTATATTCATAATACGCTATTAATGAATTTTATTTTTAGTTATATTTATTTATTCATTTAATTTTATTGTAATTAAGTTTAATCTCTATAAAGTGTAGCTAGTTTCCGTTTAAATTTTAATGCGTTGCTCAATATTTGAAGTTGAGAAGGAAGAGCGTTCGAAAGACGAAGAGTACATATAAAGAATTGCTTTTCTGAGATACGGGTTCTATAAATTTGTTGTATAATTTTTTTACTTCTATTAGACATGGCAAAACCTATTCTTTGAAAAAGATATTTTGGCTCACTTGAGACTATAATCCTCTGCATTAGTAATAGACTTTTAAATTTCAATAAATTTTCGAAGTTCATATTAAATATTTAGTAAGAGTAAGCAGAGATTTTATCATTCCGTTTTTTATTGAAGATATACCTTGCTATGTTATTAAAAGCAACTTTGAGTTTGCGCGAATCCGTACTATCACAGTTAAAATAGATTTCACATCCATACAGAAGTGATGGAATTAAATAGCTTTCCGCTAGAAGCATGCGTATATCAAACGGTGTTGAATGTCTGACAGCCCATAGATTTCTTAACATGCAATGTACCTTACCAACGGCGCTATTTATGTGATTTGACCAAGTCAATTTGTCATTGAAAATTACTCCCAAGTTTGATGAGGACTTAACAAACTTAATTCGCGTGCTGTTCAGTTGCAAAGAGAATAGTTCACTTTCTATAACTTTCTTGTTTAAAATAATCATATATTTATATATGGGAGGATTTAGACTTAGTTCATTTTGACATGTCCATTCGTATACTTTTTCCAAGTCTTCGTTTATTTTTTGATCACAGCTAGAAATATTTTTTTTGTTCTGTATTGCAGTAAAGTTGCACATCATCGGCATACATATGTATTTAACAATGATTTAATACATTTGGTAAATCATTTATATAGGTATATGTATATACAGAAAATAATATGGATCCTTGTGGCACACCTTTATGAATGCTTAACTTGTTGGAGAAGATGTTGTTATAAAAAACAAATTTTGTGTAGAAAATGGAATTAAGTGCTCAAAAACACTTGAAATGTTGACAGTTGCATACGGTGAGAGTACTCTGAGTCAAAAAAAATGTTTACAAGTGGTACAAGCTTTCCACAAAAGGTGAAGGAGATGTGAATGACGATGCTCGCTCTGGACGCCCCAGCACATCAACAATCTATGAATATGTTGAGAAAGTGAAGAAAATGATTATGGAGAATTGTCAAATCACAATTAGAGAAGTTGCTGAAGATGTCGGCATATAGGTTGGCTCATGCCATTTTCGTTAATTTTGGGCATGAAGTATGTGGCAGCGAAGTTCTTTCCAACATTGCTGAATTTTCGCCAAAAAACAGCGTCGCATGAGCATCGCTCAGGAGTTGTTGAATGACGTCAACGATGATCCAGATTTGCTTAAAAGGGTCATAACTGGTGACGAATCATGGGTATGTGGTTATGACATTGAAACCATAGCCCAAACGTCCCAATGGAAGAGTCCAGGAGAGCCATGACCTGGTTCGATGAAATGTCAAGGTTTTGCTCACTGTTTTCTTCGATTACCATGGCGAAGTACATCAAGAGTTCTTACCACAAGGTTGTACGGTAAATAAGGAGTATTACCTTGAAGGTTTGCGCCGTCTGCATGAAGCACTACGATAAAAACGCCCGGAATTGTGGAAAAATGATTGTCTTTTGCATCATGATAATGCATCTGCACACTCATTTTGGCTTGTGAGAGATTATTTGGCCAAAACAACACCGTTATTATGCCTCAGCCACCGTATTCATCAGATTTGGCCCCCTGTGACTTTTTTATGTTCCCAAGATTGAAGAGACCCATGAAAGGACGGCGTTTTGCGACGATTGAAGAGATAAAAATCGAATCGCTGAGAGAGCTCAAGGACATACCAGAAAGTGCATATCGGAACTGCTTCGAGGATTAGAAAAAACGCTGGCACAAGTGCATTATATCTGGGGGGACTACTTTGAAGGACATGAAATAGAAATTGATGAATAAATAAATATTTTTTGAGAAAAAATAAAATTCACCTATTTTTTTTAAACACACCATGCAAGTAGAGTTGTATATGACCTGCTTCGTTCCCCCCACAAATAGAAATCAAGAAACCCTTTTTGAAAAAATTCGATATTTTTACACTGTCCAATGTTCACTACTGTAGGACTTACAGTTGATATCCCAGAGAAGTTAAATGGTTATATTCAGGATTTTAGTTGCAAAAATTGTTAGTCAAAATGGCTATTAAATTGTAGCTTCCGTTGACTGAGTCTGCAATTAGAATGCATGTGAGAACATTGAATATGAGAAGCTCTCCCATATCTCATACACGGGATGCGAGACAATTCGTTTTTTTAGGTAAATAATTTTTTAAAGGTTAGGCCCTTTAATGGACCTTTTACACGTTTGACAAATTTCTTCTTCTGGAATAGACATCCTTATCTTATCGTGCATTACGGTGTAGCCCCTACTGTGTAAAGAATTGACAAGATTATAAGGAACTCTAAAGAGTCTGGAAGTGTTACATATGTGGCCAGTGAGGCGGATAATCCGAATTTCAATTCACAGCTCTATGTACGTATGATGACAGACTTTTTTTTGGCCTGCAATTGAAGATGATGAACTGGACGGTATGTAGTTTCAACAAGACGCTGCTACGAGCCACACAACACGACCGATTTTGGCTTTATTGCATGAGAAGTTTCCAAAAATTGAAATTTCACGTTTTAGCAACGTTAATTGGCCACCGAGATCATGCGATTGGACGCCATTAGACTTCCTTTGTTGGGCTGCGTTAAAGATCGTATTTACGCGGATAATATCCAAACGTTTGAGAATTTGAACACCAACATTCGTCAAGTTATCGCCGAGATACCGCCCGAAATGTGCGAAAAAATGGTTGAAAACTACCTCAAAAGGCTCCACTGATGCAACCAAAGGCAAAAACGGTCATTTTAATGGCATTATAATTCGTACATAATGGCAAGGTCGAAGCACTATAATGAAATATAGGATTTATCGAAATCATAGCTTTAAGTGTGTTTTATTTAACTTTGCTTTTGAAACCGAAAAATAGATAACCAGGTGCGATATTATGAGAAAAATTTAACAAAAAAGATTTTTGAAATTTGAAAAGAAATTCGATGAACTTATGCGACGGTTACTTCGTCCACAAGCCAGGCAAATAAATAGCGGTAATATCGCAGAGTACTTAGAAATTCGCGCAACGCATTTTGTCAGTAGATATTCTGTATTTTAAACGATAGATATAGATATTTATTTCTAGATGGGGATGAATGTCTTCGTACCATTTTATTTCATTTCAGGAGAAAGAATGAATTTCAATTACATTTACATGTACTCTTGGTGAGAGTTTCTAAAGTAGCCGAAAGATTTGAAATATGTTATTCTGTACATTTAAATTTTATTAAAAATTTAGCCCAAAAGAAGACAGACTATTTTAGCGTAAACGTTAATACCAACATATTTTTCCAAAAATAACAACAAACAAACAGCAAACCTTCATTATTTCTTTGATTGTATTATAGGTAACAAAGTATTAGAAATTTGAGGGCAACATTTTCCCTGCAAGTTATTTGGATTTAAATTGGATCAAAAAGAAAAGTGCATTACTAAGATATCAGAGGAAATGTAGAAAATTGTTAAACTCCAACACTGCTTGTATGCAAGCATGCCATTTTCTTGCCATATTCTTGACTAAATTCTCATATGACTACAGGTACTACATCCTGTTTAAGACAAATTCGATGTTTCCCTCATTCATTTATTGTCACCTATAAATCTTTCTGCCGTTGCAAAATCTTTTTTTCAGAACTCATCCAAAAATGTGAAAAAGTATAAAAAACGATTTGTTCCTGCATATTCATTCACTATAAAAAATGTACTACTTTGACATATTACAAAAGTACTAACAATCTGTTGAAATACGAAAAGAACGTTTTTCACGGGGTATCAAGGGGGATAAATATATTCCGTCTATATGAAATTTACTCATCAATCATGATCAATATGCATCCTATTTTCGCTGCTGGCTTTGGCACAAAGCAAATACGCAATAACTTTAAAAAAATCGTATTTTTTCTGTTCTGTGTATATGTATTACACTGAGCATGTGAGTACATAGTATTTTACAATAGCATTTGATTCTACATGTGTACAGTGGGACAAGTCGCGATAACAAATGACTGCATTCATCACTTTAAAATAATATCTAGATCGTTTAATTCAGTATTCCAAACAATAGTTCTTTTATTACAAGCCTTATACATACATATGTTAACAAGCTTGACTGATAAGCTTTGAAACCATTTCTAATGAAGCTAGTGCCGATAACATGGCAAGAATATGCTCCAAGTGCCACATCTGTAATTTCTCGAGCATAAAAGCGAATTTCACAGTTGTTTCCGAACACAGCCTAAGTACATTTTTAATATTATTGATATTAGCGTACATGTAATGTACACATGTAAGGCCATCCACCTCTCCAAATTTCTAATTAGACCCCTAAACGTTAATTTGTTCTGGGACAAAAAACATTGTCCTCGTTCACACGCAGACCTACTTTTTCTTCTCAATTCTTGAGAACGCTGCAGCTAAATCTCAAAATTCTCACCCAAAGACGGCACTATTACCGGCATACTCAACTGAAACAAGGGTTTACATGGGGAGGATGCCAATTGGGTTTAGTGCAGCTTTCCCCATTATCCCATCAATCTGTGTTATATTGCAACAACCACTTTGACAAAGGTTCAGTTTGGGTTTTCGTGCTTCTTATTCTTAGGTGGCGACTGGAATTGGCATCCTTATCTATTATACCCCGCCCGTAGTAAATAATTCCAAGCGCTTCGATCTTCTGCGCTTCTCCTGCAATTCGCAACACCAAGCTTCGACAGTATTTCAAAAGCCTGGTCCTTCCAACGGAGTTTTGGTCGTCCTCTTCTGCGTCGCCCATCGAGTTCGTTGTCCAAAACTTTCCGTGCCGGAGCATTTGGGTCCATCCGCACAAAGCAATCGCTGTATATTAATGCGTTTGACTACGCCGATGTCGATTGTATGAGCTATAACACAGCTCATTGTTCATGCGGCGCCGATACTCCCCGTTAACGATGATGGATTCATATATTTTCCGGAGTATTTTCCTCTCGAAAACTGCCAGTACTGATTCATCCGCTTGTGTCATAACCCAGGATTCTGCGCCATATAACAAGACAGGTAGAAGGTCTGGTACAGTCGAATTTTTGTTTTGTCGAGAGAGGGCTTTATCATTGAACAGCTTGCTTAGCCCATACATAGTAACATCTGTTAGCAAGCAATACTCTCCTCTTTATCTCCATGCTGACATCATTCGTTTTGTTGTTTACAGCGGAACCGAGGTAGACGAATTCTTCCAGCATTTCAAAATTATAGTTGTCAACGTTCACACTGCGTCCCAAACGAGTAGACTCCTTTGTTCGCTGAAACCAATAACTTTGTTTTGTCCTGGTTTACCACCAGACCCATTTTCGCTGCTTTCTTCTTTGGCTTCTCATTTTGAATTAGAACAGAAACCTGACTTATTTTCCGTTTCTCGGAAGTAAAACAACTTGCTTGCAGAAAATGTCACAGCTATTTAAATATTTTCAGATGATATACGAACAAAAATTTGCACAATCTGAATCAGAATCCAATTCAGCACACAATTTGATGCACAATTTGATTCGATTGCGGACAATTGTAGATATTTTTGATTAGGATACCAAAAATTGAAACGAATTAAAACTATTTTCCAAAAACATGAAACTCGGTCATTTGTTCATAGAATATTAACCCTTTCGACTATAAAGGGCACCATTATAGTCGGCGAAAAGACGATACAGAGCGATATCTTTTCTTACAATGTTTTGTAGTGGTCTAAAATCACACAGATTAGATAGAGCAGGTTTAAGCTTTTCTCACAGATGACTGATAAAACACACATGCAGTACTAAAACTAGTCGACCTGACGTATTGATTATGCCAATATCACGATCTCAGTGCATTTGTAAAAAAGGAAAAAATTGTTCACCGTTATGTAATTGAATATTTCCATTTGACTGGTCTCAGTCCAACCAATATTAAATCTAAGCTAGATTCTACTCTGGGGAGTCTACTACGTTTACGGTTGTAAAATGTTGGGTAGCTGAGTTTAAACGAGGCCGTACGAGCTGCCAAGACAAACATCGTAGTGGCCGACCAATTGACCGGCATGGCGTCCATGCCTACTGGAAAATGTGTCTCTAAATTAATCAAAATTTTTAATCTAGAATATTCGTAATACTAAACATGATAGTGACAAGAACGACAAATTATAGTACTCATATGCTCCCTCACTCTATGTCACTCTAGTAAGATTTAACAATTTTGTTTTCTAATTGATATATAAATACAAAGATCCGAAATTTTTAATATATAATATTCACACAATTTTAGTCATTGTAAAAATATTTAGGATGTCGTCATCATGTTCAAGGTTTGAGCAAGAATCTCAAAAGTACTTTAGGTTTTGAAGCGGATGTTATATAAAACGGCAGGGAAATTACCCCAGATTCACAAATTATTTTATGTTCCACAAAATATTAAAACTATCTCTTTATCCTACGAATTATATAATACATTATTGGCAAAAAAAAAGAGAGAAATGATGGAATAGGCATTATTAGTTCATCCAGTTTCAGTTCGAAATTGGTATAAAAGTGCAATGTACAAAGTATTTGAAGATTTACTATCATATGCTGAATAGGAATGGCTGACTGTTATTAAGCGATACAAAATATTACGTTTGGATACATTTAATCCGACAATTTTGCGCGAAAGTACGTTTTAGTAATTCGAAATTTTGTATAGGAGGTATCAGAAAGAACATCGTTAACTCCCCAAATTATAGTATATAGCATACAATACAAATTATGGTGTCCAAAGTTTTAGTTGAAACCAGGGTTTCCAAAGCTTATAATAAAAACAGCATTTGGTGTATTTTTGGTATCTTTCACATGAAATGGTTGGTTTGACAAATAAACAGTTTTTACCCACAATTTTGCATTGGTATACTCAATTCATTTAAAATTTGCTCAGTTGTAATATTTTGTATCGAATTGTTTTTTATTTATTGAAAGATTTACTATCTACAAATATGGATCTTTTGACAATCGAAGAATTCGTAAAAAAAAAAAATTAAATGCAAAAATGGTGATTAAAATGCAGGCATTTTTCGTGCATTACGGGGTGATTACAGCCGTTATAATCGATCTACTGTGTGAGGAATTGGTAAGATTACAAAGAAATTTGATGAGACTGGAAGCGTTACGGATGTGATCAGGTTTGTGCATCATTGCAATGTACGCACTGCCGAAAATATCGCTTCTGTTATTGAAAGTGTGGCGGATAATCCGAATTTCAATTCAGAGCACTATGACCGTATGATAACCGAATTTTTTTTGTTTTCTTTGCAATTGAAGACCATGAACTGGACGATTGTGGTTCCAATAAGACGGTGCCCTAAGCCACTCAACACGAAAGCGTAATTTCAGACGCCGCTATTTGACGCCGTTAGACTTTTTTGTAGGGCTACGTGAAAGACCATTTTTACACAGATAATTCCCGAACGTTGGAGCATTTCAATACCAACATTCGTCAAGTTATCACTGATACACCTGCCGAAATATGCGAAAATGTGGTAGAAAACTACCTCAAAAGGATCCGCTGCTGTAGCCAATCCAGAGGCAGTCATTTAAATGAAATTTATTTCGCACATAATACCGAGGTCCAGGCATTGTAATAGAACAAAAGTTTCATCGAAATCATAGCTTTTGGGTGTTTTATTTAACTTTACTTTTGAAACTGGAAAATGGGTAACCCACCATAATTAACCAATAAAGAAAATTCAGCCAGTTGAGCTAAACTTACAGATGCATATCTTCACCCAGTGTCCTCTTGTATTGGAGCAAAAGTGCGCAGAGCGTACGGAAAATTTGTATGAGAGATTTCCTAGTGGGCGGAGCGATAGAGTCATATTTCATTTTAAGAATTAAGCTTATCGAGAGTTTAATATGTGCCAAATTTGGTTGCACTCATTAACCTGCTAGAAAGATTCGAAGCTAGATATATGTGGGTTAAGTCAACCATTTGCATGGAAGATTGCAAATAGAGCTTGGTTATTTGATCGATATCTTCTCAAGTATTAATAGACGCTATAAAATAATACTTCCAATGAATACAAGATTAGGTTGTGCAGTCTACAAATTAAGAGTTGCAGGAGCGTTAAATGGAATTTGGAAAAATCGGTCAATTTGTGTGGAATATAACAAAAGGATTTTGACTGTGCCGTCCTATACATTCTCAGACACAACCTTGGTCACCGCTTAATATGTGCCATATTTTGAAGAAATTTAAATTGGAAATTTGACTGAATTTAATGTAACTGCACATAAGATATGAACCTAAGAATACTTGGCTCTAATCGATTGCTTGTATAGGAGATAAAAGGAGGGGCGAGATTAACCACCAGATTTCCCCAAATTTTACCAAGAATAGTAGAGACATATAATGAACAAAAATTCAGGTCGCTACAGTTTACATCTTAGGAGTTACTGGACAAAAATTTGAAAAATCGTTTAACTTGTACGTGATATAACAAACAAGGTGTGATAATAACGTGTCCCATCTCTATTAGACCATATCTTATCGTATATATTGAACTTAAGGGCATATGGGTTAAATCGGTCATTTGCATGGAAAGTAACAGAGAACGGGCGCGGGCTTGGTCGTATTTTTTTTAATTTTTACCAAGAATTATAAATCAGAATATTGGGCAAACGTTCAAATCGCTGCAGTCTACAAGTTAAGAGTTAGAGGAAGACACAAAAATTCGAAAAAAAACCGTTCAATTTCTATTGGAGATACCGAAATGTATGGACGGTCATAACTCTTTAACACTGCTCGGCTACGATCTGGTAAAGTAATCGGCTGTGACAAGTTTTAAGAGAAGTTTCATAAAGTTTCAAAGGCAACTAACGTGACTACCAGCCATCCGGTCAGCTCAACGGACATCGCGCCTTATGCGTTTATTTTCTGGTATCACATTTTTGCCGTCGTAAAATATATGTAATTCCGTTTCTCCGGGTGCAAGTATACTGAAAGCAATATAGTCATCACCCCCTCTTTACTATCATCCATTCAAATGATCCTTATCCGGACTACAACTTGATGAGCTGAAAAAAACCGTCAACTGGCTTTTTTTTCTATTATTTTCTGTTGGGCACCGCTAATATTGGCAATTGCAACACTTCCAAAATGTCTAATGTTCTGTTTGTATAAATAATATTAAAAGCATGAAAATTTAATTGATAGCTTTTGACACGTTCACTACAGCATGTTCAATATAACATTTGCATTAGTATGCTATATATTGTATTGTTATGGAAGAAATATTGCAAATCGATAGTTCTCACTCAAACAGCATAACTCAAAAGCTGAAAGCAAATTGATGTGCAACTATGATAGCAATTAATTGGCGTGACATTCAAATATTCAGCTTGTTCAACATCATTGGTTTGATAGCTTAAAAATAATTGGTCCTGATGCATTGTTATACAGAAATTGGCAACAATTATTTGTGGTCATATACACACATACTCATATTGACAGCACTACTGTTGAAGTCTGGCAATACGAACATTTCAAAATAATACCAAAATTAATTTTGTTTTTGAAATGGCTTTGATATGTCGGTTTTTATTGCTTGAACTTTTTATTCGAATTGTAACTTTTTTATGTGTACGTGAAATGACTTCCAAATGTTACAGTAGTAGGAGTAGTACAAATGGACGAAACCTTAAGGTCAGATACTAGAAAAGAGTTTACAAACAACGAATTTTCAGTATTTCTTGAACTGTATGCTACAAAGTGCCACCATACCGCAGAATATACACTTCAATAAAACAATGCAGTAGAACTTGTGAACATGACATTTGTTAAGATGCCATTTGATTGTTAAGACAGAATTCCCAAAAATTTTCAACTAACAAAATGCACTGAAAGGTGTTGGTAGAATGTATTCTGGCAGTAAAAATGTATTTGAATTTAAATTTTTTTATACAGGGGAAAAAACAGAAAAATGCTGGTGGAAACCCAATGGGTGTCCAAACAAGAACGGAAGATTTAAATGACCGATGCATCAATTGAGTTGTTTCTCTGGTTGTATGATATGTGGCGCCGTCTTGTTGAAACCACATGCCCTCCACATTCATTTCTTCAATTCTAGGCACGAAAAACTGGTTATCATTTCACGATACCGAACACCATTGACTGTTTGCGCCTGACATGCTTCATTTTCATAAAAAAAAAGGTCCAATAATTCCTCCAGCCCAAAATCCACACCACACAATGACACGTTGAGGATGGATTTGCTTCTCGTGAATCATTCGAGGATTTTCCTCAGCCCAAATGCGACAATTCTGCTTATTGACGAACCCATCAAGATGGAAATGGGTCTCGTCACTGAAGATGATTTTATCGGCAAAATCAGCATTTTCATGTTGTCTCTCCAACACCCAATTAACGAACTACCTTCGCTGTCCATGGTCAGCTGGCTTCAGTTCTTGTTCCGCAAATCTTTCGTCAAAATTCGCTGCATAGTGGATTTGGGGACACTAATTTGCTGAGCTCGGTGTCGAATTAAGCTGGATGGAGTTTGAGCGACATCATCCCGTGCAGCTGCGACATTTTCGGTCGATCGACCTGGTCGAAGGCGCGTTGTTGTCTTTACATCACTAACAGACCCAGTTTTGGCAAATTTATCCATTAATCTCTTTACAGTTGACTCTTTTGGAGCCTTATTGTGACCCCAAATTGATCGCAATTTGCGAACTGTAGCCGCAAAACTTTCACCATTTTGGTGTTGTTCATTCGTGAAGCACTCCATTTTTACTAACCTCGTACCTTGTACTAGCAAACAATAACAATTGTTCAAATGTCAAACAGTGACACTTCGAATGGCGCCAAATTTAAATGTTGCGTTCTTGTTGGGACACCCTTTAGAAGTCCGTATTACGTAGTTATGGAAATTGTTTCCTCTAAAAAAGTTTGCATACATATAAGAAGCGTTAGGAACAAACCCTTAGAAATCTAATATTTTATTATACGAGATTATAGATCCAAGTAATTTAAGTAAATAGAATAATAAATGATATATTTAGGCACAAAAACCACTGTAATTATTTGTCATTTGTTTAGGTTGGGGACGAATAAAAAATTATCTAAACCGGGTTGAATGAGAAGGAAAAACAAAAATGAAGTCTTTTCATTTAATATTTTTATTTTTAGATTCGGGGAACTATTTTACCTTCGGGTAACTGTGAGGTCTTTAATTTAAGTTCCGTGTTCTTCATTTTCATAATTAGGGTTGCACTTAAGGGTAACAATTCATTGTACTTAAAACTATAAGGGTGTTCAGCTAGACATCATTATTACAAAATTAAGAAAAGTTATAAAGACTAAATTCCCCTTAGCAGCCATATTATTCAGTCAATTGCAAACCATATGCAGTATAATTATCAAGCCTCACGCATTTCACAAACATAGTTATGCTTGTGAAAATGCCAGAGTATTTGCTAAAGAGTCCAGCGACTCATCGCCTCCATTGTGGGCACCCTTCATACTTTTGCACCAAAGCAAAATGATGTTGGTTGATGGTACGATTCACCTGACTGTAATTTCTGTGCTGGTTTTAATGTCAGTTTTCTGAAAATAACGTTCGTGTCCTGTGTAGGACGACAAAAGAACATTCAATTGCAAATAAATTTCCCTGGATACTTTCAAATTTATTCAATTCAAGGTCCAGCAAAGAAAAGCCAAAACATTTAAATCAGTTCCAAAGACATAATGTTCGTTTATCAGAAATTGCAAAAAATTTACATTTTGAAGAACTTTTAATGACAGTCGTATTATCGAGAAGAAGTTGGCTTAACAAGGTGCCCTGTTATAAAATCGATATTAGTAGCACAATTATTTATGTTTGTCTTATTTAGAAAATCACATTACCATTGGAAATTCTTTCGCAGCGCACATTTGAAAGAATGAAACAATGAAAACACAGATAAAAAAATAAAAGTTAATTTGTTTACTGAAAATCTGCATCAAAAAAAGTTAGTTTTCATTGCTACAACAACTCTCGTGAAATTTTAAAGAAGGCACCACACACGAAAGTGCTTCCGTCCTATGACAAGTTAATTTGTGATCACTTAAATATTCACTTTATTCTAAATATTGTTAAGGAGTTTTATTTTTCTTGTTCTAAAATATAAAGTAGAACGAAGTAGTAAATCCAGCCACATAGAAGAAGAAAGAAGACACAAAAAGTTGTGAACATTTGTCTTTACTTTTTAAACTTAATCTCGTTTTACCTCGATACACTCTCTCCAGCGATATTCAATAGCTTCTATAACCTATTTATAGTAAGAACTTCTTTAAACTCCTTAAAGTAGCGTTCAACCGCAGACTTTACGTCTTCATTGTCGGCAAATCTTTTACACCAAGACATTTTTCAAGTTTGGAAAGAGAATACAGTCCAAGGGAGTTAAATCTGGTGAACAAGATGCGCGAAGAAGCAATTAGAACTTTAATTCATTAATTTTGGTCATCGCAATGTTGGACGTGTGAACTGGATGTAGCATTGTCTTGATGAAACAACAATTTCTTTTTCGTCAAATGCGGTCTGTTTTCTATAATTTCATCACTTAAACGCTGGAAATAAATTAGCACAATATTCGTCGTTGATGGTTTTTTCTATTTGAAGATAATTAATAAAAAGAATTCCATGCTCATCCCAAAAAAAACAGACGCCATGACCTTGCCTGCAGATGGAACCGTTTTAGCCCTCTTTGAACACGATTCTCCCATTCCAGTCTACTGCCTTGACTGTTCCTTTGTCTTACGTGTGAAGTGGTAGACTCATTTCACATCAATGGCTATAAATCTACGCAAAAATTCGACTTTATTGTGTTGAAACATAGCCAAACACTACTGAAACATCTTCATAACGCTGTTTTTGATCTATCGAAAGCAAGCGCGGCACCCATCGTGCACACAGCTTTCTCATTATTGCACTTTTAGAAATACCTATCATTTCAGTTAGCTCACGCACTTTGAGCCGATGATATTCCACTACCATTTTGTGAATTTTCTTAACCGTGTCTCTCGTGGACACCTCAATTTTTCGACCACTAAGGTGTTCGTCTTGGCAGCTCGTACGACCTCGCTTAAATTCTGTTACCCAATATTTAACAGTTATAAACGAATGAGCAGACTTTCCCAGTGTAGGATCTAGCTCGCCTTTAATATTGGTTGGACTGGGACCTTTCAAATGGAAATATACAAATTTTTCCATGTTTGCAAATTCACTAACATCGTTTATTTTTGATGGCTCCAACGTGGAGCTTTGAAACTTAAAATATATGTTTCAAAAGATTGCCACTTAATATCAAAATATTTTTTTTCAAACTACTGGGGCCATTTAGACGCCAGGTCGACTAGTCTTGAAACCGTTCTTGTAAAACCCTTAATTTTTTTTTGAAAATTCTCCCAAGTTAGTATCGCATTATTCCTTGTTTCGTTATTAGTGCGATTTTAATATCAAGTTTTTTTTAATTAAGCTTTTTTTAAGTTGTGCTGTTTTCATTTTCAGATTTCGAAATGGCCTCTGATATTATAAATAAAAAGTGTGGTTTTAGAAAACTGTAATATCTTTTCGTTTTTAAATGTTAAAAATTCAGTGAAATAAATCACGGCAGCTCCTGCCACAGATGTCAATCGCCCAGTTTTGCTAAAGCTCGAATTCAACTTTCGACAGTAGTTTATTTGCCGTGCTCACTCTAACGAATATATCCAAACTTTTTTAAGGTCTTAAGCTACAGAGCGGCGCAATAGAACGTGCATATTGCATCATCTTTTTTTGCGGGGTAGAAAAGGCGCGGGCGGGGGGCGCCTACATCGTTGGGTTGGCGGGCTCATGGAGTTTTAGTCGCTATGAATCACTTCGACGCGCATTTTACGAGAACTCTCGTTCATATATTGCTACTAGGCGACTATATTGTGCTGAATATGGACTACGGCGAATTAGTGAAGCTCCGAGTGCTAATTTAATTATAATGTGGGTAAAGCGTTTTGAAGAGACCAGTTCAACATTTAAACCACAAGCAAATGGTCGCCCAAGAACATCTAGGACCGAAGACAATGTTGAGAGAGTTATGGAGTCAGTACGAGGAAATCCACAAATGTCGACTCTTGCGAGTCTGTCGTCCTACAATTATCGCGACGAAGTTTGTAACGAATTTTAACATTGGATCTTAAACTGCATCCAATTAACATAAGAATTGAAAAAGTCTGACTTCATAGCAAGGCCCGCATTTGCTAATGAAATGCTTAATCGATTTTCTAATTTTGACAATATCCTTTTCTCTGACGAGGCTCATTGTCGTTACTGGAACAGTGAAAATGCCAAAATCAAACACCAGAAACCATTGCATAGTCCTAAAGTGACAGTATGGGCAGCAATCTCTGGCAGAGGAATAAATGGTCCTTTTTTCTTCGAAAATGCGCGGGGCCAAAACGTCACGGTTAATACAGAACGCTATGTTGAGATGTTGAACGGATTTTTGGCTCCAGAAATTGAAAGTTCAAGAATAGTGAATTCCAGAACTTGGTTCTAACAAGATGGAGCTACCTGTCACACATCAAATGACTCCATGGCGGTGGTGAAGCAGATGTTCCCTGGCAGACTGATTTCGAAAAGAGGTGATATCCCATGGCCCCCACGTAGTCCAGACTTGACGCCTCTTGACTTTTTTTTGTGGGGATACCTCAAACACAAAGTCTACATTAATTATCCAAGAAACATCGTTCAGCTCAAGGAGAATATCGGTGGTGAAATGGCAGCCATTACACCAGTATTACTGAAGAAAATTTTCAATAATTTTCGTTTGCAGTTAGAGGAGTGCCGTCGTAGAGAGGGTCACCATTTAGATGATGTTATTTTTAAAAATAAACTCCATTTATTACTCTACAATGCCTTATATTTATTTTAAGCATACCTTTTCTATTTATTTTTTAATTTATTTTTTAAATATGCACGTTCTATTGCGCCACCCTGTATTATAAGTAAAAAGTGTGGTTTTAAAAAAATGTGATATGATTCAGTGAAATAAATCACAGCAGCTCCTGCCACATACAATGTCAATCGTCCAGTTTTCCTAAAGCTCGAATTCAACTTTCGACAGTAGTTTATTTGCCGCGCTCCTTCTAATGAATATATCCAAACTTTTTTAAGGTCTTAAGCTATTTAAGGTCTTTAAGCTATTTAAATTCCGCTTTAATATTGAAATTAGCTAATTGCAATGCAGCCCCGTTTTGGAAATATAATTTAAAATAACTGATGCGAAGTACACTTTATTAAACTCATAATACGCGTTCTTCACAGCCTACCAACAAATGCTAACAAATAGTTTTTGTTATATTTTAAATTCCAACCCGAACTTTTTCTCTTTAAAATATTGCATGTATACGTCTTCTTTCCTTCTTCATTATATACTCGTACTTCCACTTTCACAATAACAAATGGTATAATTATTTCGAAAAATTTGTTAAGTGAACGAGTGGTGCATAAACAAACTTACCGCTGCTTTTATATAAAACAAAAAAGTACGCGCAAACTTTTTTTATTTCCTCCGCCTCAAGTGTCTTAAGTGAGAATCTCTAAAGTGGGAATCAGGTGCGGCTGCACCGCACAACTTTTAAATGTAGCTGACACATTTTTACAAGGTCGAGCGGTTGCATGCGACGGACAATTGTCGAAAGTTTAAAGACATTTTAAAAGTTTAGTTAAATGAAATGCTTTTGAGCAAGATTTGTTTCGCATTAGGAAGCGTTAGAAAAGTTTGAATCTGGTCTAAAGTACAAAGAACTAAAATTTATTTTTGTTGAAGCAATTAAAATAAATTTCAAAGTTTGTTTATGCATTGCAATTAGAAGCCGGTGGAAAATTAGTTCATGGTGTGCGGTCTGCTCTCAAGAAGTTCTAATTATTGCCATATAGTTCAGTAAGTTATTAAGGGCATGGATGTGCTGCAAATCTTAGCCGGAATCATCATTCATAAACATCGTCCCGCAGTGTAACCTTTGTGGAATTAACATGTCTTATTGGAAGTGTACAAATATTTGGCTTAAAGATATTTTTTTTTATTCCTGGCTTTTGTAAAAAAACAAAATAGTAATTTTCTAAATTGCCTATAATTGTCCCATATTCAATACGGATCTTTTATTTTGTATTTATGTAGAAAATTCCTAATATTCCATACCATCCTTTTACCTGATGCATTCCTTTGAGATTTGCAAACAGCTAATCGTTGCTGTGAATCGGATCAGAAGAAAACGGCGGCAATTCGGACTTCAGGTCATGTAATGTTGCCAATATAACCAACGATTTGTGACACGGTGCATTGTTTTAACGAAAAACGTTTTTTCCGTCATATCTTCTCCTTTTTAGGTAATGACTGGAATAAACATTCTTATTATACGCCGACCGTAGAAAATAATTCCAAACGCTTCGATCTTCTGCGCTCCTCCTCCAATTCGTCACATCAAGTTTTGACAGTACTTTAAAAGCCTGGTACTTCCAACTGAGTTTTGGTCGTCCTCTTCTGCGCCGTCCATCGAGTACGTTGTCGAAAATTTTCCATGCCGGAGCATTTGGGTCCATCCGCACAAGATGACCCAGCCAACGCAATCGCTGTATATGTACATTAATGCGTTTGACCACGTCGATGTCGGCATATAGCTCATGCAGATCATTGTTCATGCGACTCCGATACTCTCCGTTAACGATGATGGATCCATATATTTTCTAGAGTATTTTCCTTTCTAGCTATCTCGTCTTAATCCAGGATTCTGCGCCGTATAAGAAGATAGGTAGAACCAACGTCTGGTACAGTCAGATGTTTGTTTGTCGAGAGAGGGCTTTATCATTGAATCGCCTGCTTAGCCCACAGTAACATCGGTTAGCAAACAATATTCTCCTCCTTATCTCTGTGCTAACATCATTTCGTCATGTGCGTGAGCCTTTTCTCAATTTCGTTCTTCAAGCAATCAAAAGTATCGTATAATATTCGCTATTTTCAGTTCCTTTATTTGCCTTATAATTGGTGAATGAAATGCCGCGACGCATATCCCAATATGAGAAGGGCCATAACTTTACCACCTATCTGATGCTTTTTTGGTTGCTGTACACTCGGCGCACTACCGATTCTATTCATAGGTATGACGGTATGATAGAATGAAAAAACTTGCGTTTAAACCACTTCGAATCAGTAATGCGTTCATGTTTTTATTTCACTGTCAGGAGACGCGGCACCCATTTTGGAAGTATTTTTTCCTCATTAAATTTTTCATGCAAAATGATAAATGCAAAGTTTTTTTTTTTTTTTTTTTTGATACATTTAGACTGTCTCTTACAACTTTACTTTTCGATTATCAGTACTAATTTCCAATTTTTTTTTTTTTTATTCACTAAAATTGAATGCCCAGCACATGTAAGAGTACAAGTCAGCGAACCATCGACACTTTTCATGTCATTCATGACATTGAATGGGTGCGATATCTTTTCTCAGTAAAAAAACAATATTTAGTAAGCGTACAAAAAGAAAAAAAAAAAAAAAAAAAAAAAAAAAAAAAAAAAAGGTACCTCAACTTAGATCACTGTAACTTAACACGAATAATAGAATTGACTTGGCAGTTTTGACAGACATTATTTTCAAAAAGGGACATCGATTTTTTACATACCCGTTATCGCAGTCTGGCGACATAACGTTGTGAAAGAATAACGATTTTTTTATGAAAATTCAAAGCAGTCTCAATGCATAACGTTGTAAAGGAACATCAATTTTTTCTGTAGCCTTTATAGCAGTTCCGAAGCATAACGTTGTGAAAGGACATCGATCTTTTTGTATACCCTTTATAGCAGTCTCGCGGCATAACGTAGTGACGTCGAATTATGATGAAAGCCCAAGCATTTGAAAATATTCAGTGAATGCCGAATAGAGTCTTTGCGGCAAACGCCAGTCCTTTTGACTACATCAAAAAGATTCCTATCGTTTTTATCTAAAGGAGTAGCTTTGTGATGACCGCACAATGTCTTTGACTAATGATGTCACAGTATTGTTGACGAAATTCCAATACTTACTCAATGACCGCTAACGAACTGAGCCTGGATTCCTTGCCAAATTCCAAAAACGCAGGATCAATCATATTCAAAACCCAAACATGGTTTTGAAAGTGCAATTCTGAAACCAAACAACTCTTCATAATATGGAGCTAGAGGTTGCAATTTAACCCATCAAAAGAGACCAACAAAAGCTATAACGTCAGTTTATTCCATTGAAGGCTGCCCATATAGTAATTTCTAAATAATATGCTGAAATATCCTTACCATAAGCTCTTCAATTTTCTTAAGGAAAAATCATAAACTTTCTACATCTACATCAAGATAGGCACCCATTACCCATATTATTGGTGAAAATAAATATTATTGGTGAAAAAAAAGCTTCATTCGTTTAAATTAATTATTATAAAATTTTTTTATGTTTATTTTAGGTAATTTTAATATATTTTCATTCTTTTTCTAGGTTCAAAAACCACGTCTCCTCCCCTCGCCGAATGAATATCCAAAGTTTGGATACGACAAATCAAAAACAGAACATCAAATGGTCTTAAAGGTAAGTCATATTCCTATTTTCATCCATTTAAAAGCAATGCCACTTTAATTTTTACAAGTTTACGCTTCTGTCAGTCTGTATACTGTATACTATAAAAATTACGACTTCATGAAGATATGTTGCTCGAATGATACAATACGAGTGTACTCGTGTAAGAAGCTGTATTCTACATGCGAAATTTGGTAAAATTGTGATAAAATTAATTGTAAGCGTTTCAATATCCTGCGCCGCTTCTCCAATTCGTCACATCAAATTCTGACAGCATTTCAGAAAGTTGGTCCCTCCAATAGAATTTCAGTCTATATCCTCTGCGAAACATAACGAATTTGGTGCGTTCTGAATCATGTGTCTTTTGAGTATGACCACCTACAAATCGTACCATTTGAAACTTGTTAAATTGGCAAATGAGCCATATATTCCATTCAATTTGAGTATTTTTCTGTGCATGACTTTGGATTGTCATATTCATTAAAATTGTACCAAATCAGTTCGATTTTGAATGTAGCCCCCATATTTTAGCTTTCATCCGATTTCAATTACATGTTTTTCCACGTTTTTCATTATTTCAAAGTTAATCAAAAAACAATCCCTTTTTCATTGTTTCCAAAAATTTTTGGTTCTAAAATAATTCAACTGATGCTAATTATCTACAATTATATGGAAGTTGTTTTTAAGAACTTTAACGCAGACCAAAATAATATCATTATTAGCAAATTTTTCCAACATTTTCTAGTAAATTGGATCTAATTTATCACAAATTTAGCATAAATCCAGAAAAAAAGCATAATTTTTTTCATAACTACTACAAATGGTATACGTTCATATTGTCCACTTCTTAGGAAGCTATTTTTAACAAGTGCGGTCTAAAAACTTACCGACCTAGCAAAGAAGACGCAAAAATGTTGAGAAACATTTTCTTTATTTTTCAAGATAATCTCCTGTTGGCTCGAGACAAACCGCTTAAAATAGACATCCAACACTGACTTCACCTCTTCATTGGTGGAAAATATTATACCACCAAACCATTTTTTTTCAAGTTGGGAAATAGAAAATAGTCCAAGGGGCTACGTGATGAATCAATTCGAAATTTAATTCATTAATTTTGACCATTACAATAGCGGATGTTTGGACTGGAGCATTGTCTTGGTAAAGCACCACTTTCTTTTTCGCTAAACGCGGACTTTTCTTCCATAATTTCATCACCTAAACGCTGCAATAAATTAGCGTAATATTCGCCCTTGACAGATGCCAGACACTATGACCTTGCCCGCAGCTGGAACCGTTTTCGTCTTCTTGCGAGACAATTCTCCCATTCCAGTTCACTGCTTTGACTGTTCCTTTGTCTCAGGCGTGAAGTGGTGGATCCATGTCTCATCCATGGTTATAAATCGACGCAAAAAAATCGTCTGTATTGCGGTGAAACGTCACCATACACTCTACTGAAACACCTTCACGACGCTCTTTTTACTCTATCAAAAGCAAGCGCGGCACCCATCTTGCGCACAACTTTCTCATCTTCAAATCTCTGGTCAATGTACGACTATTTGAAGTGTCTATCATTTCAGCTAGCTAACAACAATCATCCAATACCATTTTGTGGATTTTCTTAACCATGTCTGGGCGTCGACACTTTAATTGATCAAACAATACGTTGTTCGTCCCAATATTTTATAATCGTACACGAAGGAACAGACCCCCCTAGAGTCTGGCTTTAACATTGGTTGAACTGAGACCTTTTAAATGAAAATATTGAATTACATAACGTTGACCAATTTTTCCATGTTTACAAATTCACTGAGATTGTTTACTTTTGATGACGTGGCGCCTGGAAACTCATAACATATGTTGCTGACACTTTTTACCAAAAGAGTTGTTTTCAAACTGCTGGCGGTTTTGAAATCGCCCTCATACAATTAACAACAATAATATACAGTATACGAATTAAATCTATTTACAAAGATAAATAAACATATCATTAAATTATATTATAAAAAAAAATCACTGAATAGGAATTGTTGAACATTTTGTAGAATGTTAAAATGATTCCCGTGATGAATAATTTGTATCTTTCTCAAAGAATCAGTTTAAAATGCATGCACAAAAACCCATAGAAATTTTCACTGATATATAAGATCTCTTGATGGAAATTTAGTGAAAAGGAGCCAAAAGCAATATCATCCCTGCCACGACAAACTAAACGTTAAATTCATAAAAATTTGGATAATAATTTTCACTACTTTCGAATTTTTTACTATACATACACAGAAATCATACAAAAAATTTATTCTTGGGGAATGACTTCCTCCTTTTTGTGCTGACAAAGGGACCGTTCAAAAAATGACACTGTAATCAATACTTGAAATCCAGAAGTGATTCTATTTCGGGTCAGAATCAATGAATTTATTACAAGTTTGTCATAGGAAGGATGGTACTCTTTTATGCAGAAAATGGAAATGTAATTCTATAGAAAATATGTGAGAAGTTCGAATGGATTCCGTAATTGCCGAAACTCAACTTAGTTTTGTCCTTGCTTATTGAAAAATTCACTTTTATTAATTATTTCTAAATGATTAGCAAGCCTGCAGTAACACGTAACTCTCAGTTTTCAGTGATATCCATATCATCGTCGTACCCAGGTAATTTGTGGCCCTTACCCCACTATAGTTTGTCGTCCTGTTAAGCTCATATTTTATACAGGGTGTCCGTCGGTAAGGTATGCTACTGTTTTGCTGCCATTTTGGAAACGTTAGTCTTGACAGTTCATATTTGGCTGTCGTGAAGTAGAGACGTGGCAAATTTGTTGAAAAATATTCGATAAACCAACGTGTTTTAATCGTTAAAACATTTTATCAAAACAATCATCGATTACTGTGACGATGAGAAAGTTACGTGAAATTTTTGGGAGAAACAACGTGACAACAAGACGCACTATTTATCGTGTAGTGAATGATTTCGAAGAAAGAGGGTTTGTAGCTGATATGGCCAATCATGGACCACAATGTACTACAAGATCGGCTAAAAACAGTACTGCTGCTCAAGAAAGTGTTCAAAACAATCCATCAACTTCAATTCGACAATTCGGGCAATGGAAACCCCTCAAATTATTATTCATCAGTCACCTTTGCATCCATTAAAAGTGACAGTCTGGTGTGCAATTTGGTCAGGAGGAATTATTGGACCTTGCTTCTTTGAAACTGAAAACGGCGTAACGGTAGCTGGCAATGGGGAGCGATATCGTAATATGATTGAAAACTTTTTAACACTACAACTGCATGCTTTGGGCATGATTAACATGTGGTATCCACAAGACGGTGCCACATCGCATACCAGCCAGGATTACAATGGATTTACTGCGAGACCTCTTTCCACAACAAGTTATTTCAAGAAATGGTGATGTTGATTGGGCTGATTTGACTGCTCCGGACTTCTTTTTGTGGGGATATTTGAAAAGTAAAGTTTTTGCAAACCAGAAACGCTTGAGCAACTCAAACAAAATATTCGTGATGAAATTAATGAAATACTGCGTGAAATGTGTGAGAATGTAATGAAAAATGTGCTGAAAATGGCTCTCATTTGTGAGGCTAACGGAGGCGGACATTTATCTGATATTGTGTTCCATACATAATTGCCGACATTAAATAAAACATTTATCAATATAAGATCCATTCTCTTTCATGTAATCAACAATTATAAACAAACAAAATAGTATACCGTCCCGACGGACACCCTGTATAATAACTAGCGGAAAAGTGTCCAATGTAATAATTAAAAGAATGGAGCAAATATTGCTGTCATCTCAAAAATATTGAGTCGTTCGGGAAATTCGTTCGGTTGACAGCGGCCACATTCATGTGTGATGAACACTTCCAGCAGTCAAGCAACCAAAATGTCTAGTAAATACTTCTCTGACAAAAAAAAAAAAAAAAAAAAAAAAATACTTCTGACACAGCAAAATCTATGCCTGTCTTGACTTAATACCGCACATCGGTCAGTATGCGCGAAAATACGTCATAATATCTATTAGCGACGGCGTCAAACAATTTGTGCCGCATTAGACTGTCGAATATAACTTTGTAGCCCAGGATAAGATAAAATATGCTGATTTACAATGTACGAGTATATATAAATTTTTTTTACCTTTCCCAAGATTTCTCATGTTGTGAATATACCTTCCCGACGGATACCCTGTATTATAACTTGCGGAAAAGTGTCCAATGTAATAATTAAAAGAATGGAGCAAATATTGCTGTCATTTCAAAAATATCGAGTCGTTCAGGAAATTCGTTCGGTTGTCGGTGGTTCATGTGTGATGAACACTTCCAGTAGTCAAGCAATCAAAATGTTCAGTAAATATTTACTTCTCTGAAAAAAAAAAATAAACAGCAAAATTTTTGCCTGTCTTGACTTAATGGCGTCAAACAATTTGTGCCGTATTAAACGAATATAGCTTTATAGCCCAGGAAAAGATAAAATATGCTGATTTACAATATATGTATGTATATATTTTTTTTATCTTTCCCAAGATTTCTCATGTTGTGAATTACTGGTTAATATTAAGATTCATTCAGGTTGGATAGAACACACTTTACTCTTTTTGGCATCATTTTTTTAGATACGAGACATAACATGTTTGCTCTAAACATCTGACGTGTTTAAGGACACTAATTGTTCAACTGCCTTGATTATCCCGATCTATGGTTGGTTATCATAATTATTATTGCGTCTATCCCGAACAAATAAATTAGAGTGCTGCAAGCAATATGCTCAATGTGTAAGGATTTGTAAAAGTACGTTCAGATCGCTAACATTAGTCGTAAATCTTCCAATTACTTACAGAGCAAATACTTTTGGCCAAGCTCGGCAGAAAGGTTATTTTTATTTTGCAAGACGGTCCAAATAACAAATTGACATCTAATTTTTTATACAAATCACATTATAACTATCAAAATTATCGTTAAGCACAAAATAAACTTTCAACAAACATCTACCCTTTCTCAATAGTACTTTTGTTATGGCATAAAAACTATGATTGTTTTTAAATAAAATCATAACCAATTATAAGCCTCCTGTTTCGATTTGCACTTTTTTAATGTTTTCTTTATTCTCATAAATGAGATTTACAAGTTCTCCAATTCCTGCTAACTTAAATCTTTTTTTGTCCTTTTTCTTCATTTGCGGTCCTTTAACATAATTACAGAAGGGGATTAATTAGCCTTATAAGGATTCCAAGAAAAGTGAAATTATATGAAAATATCTTGGAGGAGTTATGTTGCAACTTATTTTTTGTTGTTTTTTTTTTTCTTTTTTTTGTTTGGATTAAAACCCAATGCAATTAAGAAAAGGGTTTGAAAACAAAATAGCAATTATTACGAACCTAGGATATTAATATATTAATTAATTGGACAACACAATTTTTAATGAAGCAGAGAAGAAGCAATTTATTGTTGATTTCTTTTATAAAAAAAATGTACTTGGTGAGCATTTTCAAATTTGGAGTTAAGTCAAGAGCTTAGCATTAAAACAATAGACTGGAAAGTTATCAAAAATAGCAGCTGTCTTGAACTATTAAATAATGATTGTTAATGAAACTCAGTTTCTTCTCCTTTCTGAATGTTCTCGGTTTCGTCACAGGCAGTTACCGGCTCTCGCATACAAAATGTATGAACAAACAGTAGCGTTTATGCTAAGGTGGGAAGCGTCGATTGGTATCAGCGCTTACATAGAGTTTGATAATAGCGGTTGACGTCGATTCCAATCGATCTTCAGCGAAGTTGTGGTTGTTATGATGTGGACTGTATTTTTGGTAAAGGGAAATTTCACCTATTTGCGGTAGCGGGACAGCTGTAGAAATTGATAATAGTCTTAGATTCTTGCAATCTTTCGTACAACGAGAAATTGCTTTAGGATTTAGGTAGGAAGAGAAAAGCAGCGGTTAAACCCCAAAGGATTAGAAATAGTGGAAAGATCTTTGAGGGTCGCAGTTTTACCTTACAGTAAATGCTTATGAAAAGATTGGCGAACAACAACGTAAACTGAACATGTTATAATAACTAAATTTAATGCAGAATTCGAGATGAGGATAGAAATGACTACTCACTACTATGTGATGCAAAGAAGTGTCGTTTTTGGCATACTAACTTAACTTGTCACTTTACAATTTATCTTTTTACAATTCGTTGTAAATATTAATTAATTCACAATAGGTAGCAAGTAACTTTTATAGCATAATTATACATAACAATTCACGATTGCTTTGCAATTCAAATTAAGTACATTTTTGAAGCACAAATTGAGTATTAAGTAATATAATTTCAAAATATTATAAGCAAGTATAAACGCTGTAAGTTTATAAAGGGTGTCCCAACAAGAATGCAAGATTTAAATTTGGCGCCATTCGAAGTGTCATTGTTTGACATTTGAACAATTATTATTGTTTGCTAGTAGAAGGTACGAGTTTAGTAAAAATGGAGCGCTACACGAATGAATAACAATGCTCCAAAAGAGTCAACTGTAAAGAGATTAATAGATAAATTTGCCTAAACTGGGTGTGTTAGTGATGTAAAGACAACAACGCGCCTTCGACCAGGTCGATCGACCGAAAATGTCGCAGCTGTACGTGATGATGTCGCTCAAACTCCATCCACTTCAATTCGACACCGAGCTCAGCAAATTGGTGTCTCCAAATCCACTATGCAGCGAATTTTGACGAAAGATTTGCATCTTCATGCATACAAAGTTCAATTGACTCAGGAACTGAAGCCAGCTGACCATGGGCAGCGAAGGGAGTTCGTTAATTGGGTAGTGGAGAGACAACATGAAAATGCTGATTTTGCCGATAAAATCATCTTCAGTGACGAGGCCCATTTCCATCTTGATGGCTTCGTCAATAGGCAGAATTGTCACATTTGGGGTAAGGAAAATCCTCGAGTGATTCACGAGAAGGAAATGCATCCTCAACGTGCCACTGTGTGGTGTGGATTTTGGGCTGGAGGAATCATTGGACCTTTTTTTTATGAAAATGAGGCTTGTCAAGCTCAAACAGTCAATGGCGTGCCTAGAATTGAAGAAATGAATATGGAGGGCATGTGGTTTCAACAAGACGGCGCCACATGCCATACAGCCAGAAAAACAATTCAATTGCTGCATTAGTCATTTCCCGGTCGTATTATTTCGCGTTTTGGAGACCAGTATTGGCCGCCTAGATCGTGCGATTTAACACCATTAGACTTTTTTCTTTGGGGTTTTTTGAAGTCGATGGTTTACGTGAATAAGCCGTCGCACCGTCCTGCACCGTCCTGATGAAATCGCATGGCAACCAAGTTCAACTCAGCTTATCATGGCTAACGTTTCTTCCACGGTCGTCTTTGAAGATAAATGGACCGATTATGCCACCAGCCCATAAAGCACACCAGACTGTCGTTTTTTTGGGATGCATCGGTAATTCATGTATGGCTTCATAAGGCTGTTCATCACTCCAGATGCGACAGTTTTGTTTGTGTCGTATCCGTTCAGCAAGAAATGAGCCTCATCGCTGAACATGATTTTTCGATAAAACAGCGAATTTTCATTGAGCTTTTGTAAGGCCCATTCACCAAAAATTTGACGTTGTGGTATGTCATTCGTCATTCCATGATGAAATGGCAGAGTATACTGTACACTTTTCACTTTGACAGATAGCGTTTGGACGCCATTACCAACCAGAGCTACCAAGAGCTGAAAAACTTAAATATTAAAAAATCACCCTTTACAATTATAATATATATAATAATAAGTAATAATAATATTTTTCTCTCGAAAATTACCGGCGTCGCTTGAGTAATAATCTGTATGGGCCACATACCGACACCGATGTGGTCAAGCGCGTTAAAGTGCAGCGGTTGCGTTGGCTAGGCTATGTTGTGCAGAGGAAACCAAATGCTCTAGCATATAAAGCCTCCGACAATAAACTCGTCGGGTGGAGCAAGTGAGGGTGAGCAAAACTTCGTTACAACGACCAGGCTTTAGGCCTACTCGTAGTACTTGGTGTAAGGAATAGGGGCAGAAGTGCAAAAGACCGAAGCGCTGGAGATTATTTTCTACGTGCGGCGTATAATTGATAAGAATGGTTATTCTAGTCGCAAGTAAGTGACAGAGTTAAAATTTTTACACCACTCTCTTTTTACAAATATATTTTGTGTTCGTTAAAGTTTTACAATTTTCACAAAATCAAAGTTGTCATGAACAACAATAACAAGCAGTATCTTCTGCATTGCAAACCGTTTACAAGCGTGTCAGGACACAATGAAAATGGAAATATGAGAGGGTGTCAAAACAATCGAAACAGCAACAGAGTTGGTGAAACTACGATAAAAGTGTTTAATCTTTATAATGTCAAAAGTTTACACTTTTGCATTCACATATTGGGGGGAAATGGTAATAAAACCTTGTTCGATGATGTAGTGAAAAGCTTACAAAATTGTTATATTAATAGTTTTACGAAGTTCAATACTGCATTAAGTTTAAAGAATGAGATACAGCAAAAGAATTATACCAGCACTTCCTATTGGCACATGGTATATGTGTGTATAACGCGGGCATAAATCTCCTCCTTTCTGGCACAGTTGGAATAAATTCGTCGGAAAATCGATTTATCAAGATAGACATGATACCACACTTTTACGTTCATAATCAAGTTATCACTTTAAACTTAATGAAAGATGCACCTTAATAATAGGCAAACCTATGACCTTTGCTGCAGGAATGGTTAGTTATAAAGCGGTTGTTTATTGGTTCCCAAAGGTACGAATACATGGACAGTTTCCGTTCTATACTTTTTACATTGGAGTTAATGCAGAGATGATTATTGAACATGTGACTATCCTAAGCGGTAATAATTGTCTCTGTTGCATTAACAAATAATAGAATTATATGGAAAATGGAAGCAAAACTTTTTATTTAAGTTAATATCATAACATATCAAAGTAATTTATCCTTAACAGTTCGGTCAATACGTTCCGGTACTGAGGAATGGAGTGTAAAATATGGTGGATGGGACAGAGTAATTAAATTCAAGTATTTTTTTTTTTTTTTTGTTATAATCATCGGCTTGAGGCAAGATAGATTTTTTTGATGAAAGAACATTTTTATTCTTCGCCATCTAGCGACGTTGTTTGTTGGTATCGTCCTCCAAACTACCAAAAAGAATGAAGTAATCGATTAGTATAATACCACCGAACACAACCAGAAATATGGCATTTTAACCTTTTCAGCGACTGTTGAATTTCTGGAATTTCTGAACTTTTTTCACCAGATCCTTTCCAGACAGGAGACACATAACTCCTCAGTCTTTAATATTGGTCTCAGTCGGACCAGTATTAAAGTCGAACTAGGTTCTACTCTGGGAGAGTCTGCTCATTTGTTTACGACTGTAAAATATTGGGCAGTAGAGTTTAAACGAGGCCATACGAACTGCCAAACTTCGTTGTTGTCGACCAATTGAGGTGTCCACGCCAAACACGATTAAGAAAATATACAAAATGGTACTGGATGATCGTCGGCTGAAAGTGCGTGATCTAAGTGAACAACTAAAAAGTGCCATAAATTGAAAGCTGTGCGCAAGATGGGTGTCGCGCTTGCTTTCAGTAGAGCAAAAACTGCTTCGTGAAGATGTTTCAATAGAGTGTTTGGCGATATTTTACCGCAGTGAAGGCGAATTTTTGCGGTGATTTATAACCGTGGATAAGACATGGTTCCACCAATCCACATCTGAGACGAGAGAACAGTCAAAGCAGTGGACTGGAATGGGAGAATCGTGTCGTAAGAAGAAGAAAACGGTTTCATCAGCAGGCAGGGTCGTGGCGTCTGTTTTTTTGGAATGGGCATGGAATTGATTTAATAGATTATCTTCAAGAAGGAAAAACCATCAACGGCGAATATTATGCTAACTTATTAAAGTACTTGAGTGATGAAATCATGGAGAAAAGGCCGCATTTATTAGAAAAAGATCGCAATAGTCACACATGCACTATTGCGATAACCAAAATTAATGAATTCGAACTTTAAGAATTTATTCGATTTAGGTCCCTCGAACTACTATCTAAAATTGAAAAACTGGCTCGGTGGTAAAATATATGCCAAAATGAAGAGTTGGAGTCTGTGGTTGACGATTGTTTTAAGGAGTTTGACAGTTCTTACTGTAAGCAGTGTATAGAAGCTATTGAATATTGCTGATAAAAGTGTATCTAGCTAAAAGAAGACTGTTGAAAAATAAAGACAATTTTCCCCAATTTTTTTGTGTTTTCTTTGTTATGTCGGCTAGTTTTAGTACCGCCTCGTGCTATTATTAAAATTGAAATCCTCAATCGTACATTTTCTAATAATATTATTCAAAGGGCGACCGTTCTTTACTTACTCCTTCCTTTATTTGTCAGTTATGCCTAACTGTGATTTGGTGATATTCCGCTAACAACGATATTTTTTTATATCGACATTTTGTAAGTGTTTAGATTTAAGTAATCACAAGTTTAAGAATTTTGAGAATTGTACGACTCTAAAGCCTTTAACGCCAAGACAATTGGGGACTATATTGGATGGAAATAATCACTAGTCGTTTACAGTTGCAACTCAAAAGCAAAAACATTTCATATCACATTTTATATTCATTTCACATACAAATCTTATATACATCTTTATATATATAATTTTACTGCACGGGCGTTGTCAGTGAATTCCTCCTAAACGGCTGGACCGCTTTGCATAAATTTCAGTATATGCGTCTGGGTGGTGCCCGGGATGGTTTAGATTTACAATTCGGTCCAATTGGACAAAGGGGCGTGGTACCTCCCATACAAACAAAAAATTAAAAATCAATTATTTCTGCTCCTGCTTACGGTATTTGAATAAAATTTGATACATCGGTTTGGTGTACATATCTTAAGTGCTGCTGCAAATATGGGCGGGATTGGACAATGGGGCGTGGTACCTCCCATACAAACCACAAATTAAAAAGCAATTATTTCTACTCCTGCTAAAATTTGAAGACAAAGCATTAAATTCACTGCAATTTTTAGTTGACATAAATTGGTGGACCTTGCGAAGTTGAATGTTTCCTCTTCAACTAGTAAACTGTTTTAGTTTAAATGTTTTTACATTATTATATACTCATTCAATTTGTTTAATCTAGAGAAAAATAGTCAAAGTAAGTCAAAAAAAAAAATAACCAATTTAACCCATATTAATTAATTAATTAGTTGCCAGAATTGCACCTCCCACGTACAGTGGCCGATTTATAAAAATTTAAATCTTCTCTATAATCTCTAAATCGAAAACTGTTATATAAATTTTTGACAATAATATTTCCGTGGTAAAATGCGAACTAATCGGCGGGACACCCACATTCTCTCTGGTGACGGCCATTCAAATTATCCAATTTAAGTCATATTCATATCCTTCACTCAATTGAAACAAATTCACTACAATTAGGTACACATCTCTCTTTATAAGTTTTATACGAGGAAAGCAAAAATCAGTATGTCCGTGAAGATAAATTCAAATGTAACTATCAAAGACACCAACTTTAGTTGGCATAGCTCTGTTGGCATAGTTAACAGAGCTCAAGACAAATTTGCATTTTTTGTCCATTGTGCACAAAAGAAGGATTACTCCTCCATCAAATTTATGCCAGGATAAAGTCGTTCGATAGCGCTTTCAAAATATACTATACACATATTTCAGAACAATTTCAGAAAGCGGCAATTTGGTCTTATGTGTTTACTCACTTGATAACATTTTTGCCCACTGTGGGCAAACAAAGTATTCTTCGACCATCAAACTTATGTCCGGATATAGTCCTTCGATAGTGCTTTCAAAATATACTATATACATATTTCAGAACAAATTCAGAAAGCGGCAATTTGGCCTCATATGTTCTGTCATTTGGCAATATTTTTGCCCACAGTGCGCAAACAAAGTCAGGATATAGTCCTTCGATGGTGCTTTCAGAATATAACACACGTTTATTGCAGAACGATCTAGAATAGCTATGTTTGGCTTTATGTGAATACCAATAATCACTCTGTAAGTAATATAAGAAGAAAGAAAAGTACAGTAATCTCTCCGTAAGTTTTATACTAAGGAAGTGAAAACCAATAATCTCTCTGTAAGTTTTGTATGAAGGAAGCAAAAGTCAGTAATATTCCTGTACGTTTTATAAGAAGGAAGGAAAAGTCAGTAATTTCTCGTTAAGTTTTATAAGAAGAAGGCAAATATCAGTAATCTCTCTATAAGTTTTATAACAAGGAAGTGAATACCAATAATCTCTCTGTAAGTTTTGTTTGAAGGAACAAGAGTCAGTAATCTCCCTGTAAGTTTTATAAGAAGAAAGCAAAAATCAGTAATCTCTCTGAAAGTTTTTTATCAAGGAAGTGAATAGGAGTAGTCTCTCTAAAAGTTTTATACGAAGGAAATCAAAATCAGTAATTTCTTTAAAATTTCTCAAAAATCAGTAATGTGTCTGTAAATTTTATTCGAAGGAAACAAAAATCAGTAATCTCCCCGTAACTTTTATAAAAAGGAACCAAAAATTAGTAATCTGTAGTAATGTAGTAGTAATGTAAGTTTTATATGAACGAAGGAAAAATCAGTAAACTCTCTGTAAGTTTTATGAGAAGAAAACAAAAATCAGTAATTTCTCTGTAAGTTTTATAAGGAAGTGAATACCAGTAATCTCTCTGTATGAAGGAAGCAAAAGTCAGCAATTTTCCTGTAAGTTTTATAAGAAGGAATCAAAAATCCGTAATCTCTCTGTAAGTTTTATACTAAGGAAGAAAAGATCAGTAATCTTCCTGTAAGTTTTGCACAAAGGACTTCAAAAAGTAAACAAAGGGTGTCCAAACAAGAACGCAAGATTTAAATGACTGATGTAGCAGTTGAATTGTTCCTCTGGCTGTATGACATGTGCCGCCGTCTTGTTGAAAAAACATGCCCTCCACATTCATTTCTTCAATTCTAGGCACGAAAAAACTGTTTATCATTTCACGATACCGAACACCATTGACTGTTTGCGCTTGACATGCCTCATTTTTATAAAAAAAGGTCCAATGATTCCTCCAGCCCAAGATTCACATCACACAGTGACACGTTCAGGATGCATTTGCTTCTCATAGATCACTCGATGGTTTTCCTCACCCCAAATGCGACAATTCTGCGTATTGACGAAGCCATCAAGATGGAAATGGGTCTCGTCACTGAAGATGATTTTATCGGTAAAATCAGCATTTTCATGTTGTCTCTCCAATACCCAATTAACGAACTCCCTTTGCTGTCCATGGTCAGCTGGCTTCAGTTCCTGAGTCAATTGAACTTTGTATGCATGAAGTTGCAAATCTTTCGTCAAAATTCGCTGCAGAGTGGATTTGGAGACACCAATTTGCGGTCGATCGACCTGATAGAAGACGCGTTGTTGTCTTTACACCACTAACAGATCCAGGTTTGGCAAATTTATCAGTTAATCTCTTTACAGTTGACTCTTTTGCGAATTGTAGCCGCAAAACTTTCGCTATTTTGGTAAAACAATTTCACAATGAAAATGCGTTGTTCATTTTTACTAACCTCGTACCTTCTACTAGCAAACAATAACAATTGTTCAAATGTCAAACAATAACACTTCGAATGGCGCCAAATTTAAATCTTGCGTTTTTGTTGGGACACCCTTTAGTAGTTTCTTTTTCGCTTCTGGCACTACTCACGCTTTTGCGCGTCATTTTATGTTGAACGGAGGCATATGTAAGTCAGTTTACTTGACTGAAATTTCTGTATTGATTTGGAACTATTTAATTTTTCATCGGTTATCTTCAATAGTGTAAATGTGAACTTTGCGGCTAGAAAAATTAGATATTAGTTTTTGTGTCTAATGAAGACCCCGAATAATTTAGGGGATTTTGGAAATTTGATACTGCAAAATTTGTCTAAGTCTGGGGGACTATTAAGCTGAAGCTTAATTTAGTATCTATTTCAAATGCGAGGTTGAGCATTTTATTGTTTTTTTTTTATTAAAAAGCACAAAACTACAATTCTGTTATCAACTTAGAAATGGACCAAACTTATTTTAATGGGCTTATTCAATTACTCTACCACAATATGGTGTCCTTACACGTGGTATGCATACTAATGAGGAAACAATGTGCGCTAGATAAAGTTGGAAACTAAAATAGCCTTTTACCGTTGTAAGAGGTAAAAGGAGAAATAAACGTATTTGATAGTTTACCTTTTTATATTTTCACTTCGACCAAAACGCACAAAAGTCATAAAAAAAGAGCTTAAGTGCGATACTTTTTCTCTCATTTTGACCCATATGGTTCTGCTAAATAGAATGTTTGAAATTTGAACAACGCATTTTTGCTGTTATGGTGAAAATCTTACATCTCTGACCTCTCAGCCATAGGTTATTGCGTTGTTACACATGTCACGAATTTATTTCAATTTGCCACACGCGCTCTGTACATATATATTGAATCGAATATGTATTGATGGCATTAAAAGAAGACATTTCGTTTAACATCTCATGTTTTAGTTAAGAGAGAAAGTAATTAATCACCAATAACACCAAAGTATTTCAAATTTGAACAACTTTTACACAAAACAGATGTGTTAAAACTAAAACTATAAAAATAAACTTTTCAAATACCCGACTTTTCCGGAAAAATTGGTCTAACAAAAAACACTGTCAACGGAGCTTTTGGGCCCGATTATGGTTTACATCAGTTGTTAATTTAGTGTTGTTAATCTCAAATTGGGATTACCGTTTACAACACTTATCTGCAGTGTTGTAGTTTAGTGTTGTGTATGTTTTTTGTGGTGATTATCGTTCACAACAGTTGTTTTTATGTGTTGTCACAGCTGCCAAAAACTAACAACAGCTCATTAGCTGTTGTTTTGTTGCCGCGACAAGTTCAATATGGAAAAAAATTGTAAGTATATAGATTTTTTATATCTTTTAGAGTTTGAAAGTGAAATTTGAAATGAAATTTATAATAAAATGTTGAACTTTATTAATTTAAAATGCTGCCATCAAATTGTTTCTAATATTTTGTGCGGATTCTTCTACTAAGTTTTTAGATTCTCCAAGCTCTGCTTCTAGAGGATATATTATATGTTTTGGATGTTCTGTCTTAAAATGCTGGGATAAATTGTGCAAAACGCAACAGGTATTTACAATTTTTGTAGCTTTCTCTGGAGATTAATGCAAACCTCTTGCAGAAAGCAAACATCTAAGTCTGCTTTCAAGAATGTCAATTGTCCTTTCAACGATGTTTCTCGTTTTTGCGCGAATAGTGTTGAAACGGCTCTCCGGAGATCCCTTTTCAGCACTTCGAAATGGTGTTATTAAAAACGGCTCTAATGGATACCCGGCGTCTCCTATGATACAAACACACATTTAATTACATATAGAAAGATTGTAACAATTCCCTTTCTTACCTATAATCCAAGTATTTTTCTCCATATTTTGTTGTAAATATTGTTTCAGCTCACTCATATTCCACACAAAGGAATCATGATTCGAACCGGGATACCGAGCATTTACATAGCGAATATTTATTTCACTATCGCACATCTACATATAGACATATGTATTTTACTATTATACATTTACCATCATTACATTTAGGCTATAATATCCCTTTCTATTCATATACAAATGTTGCAAATCTTTTTGAGTCGCAACAATACGTACGTGAGTTCCATCTACACAGCCAATTACTTCTGGAAATCGGGTTCTTGAGAAAAATGACGTTTTGTTAACTTGATCGAACTTATTGTGATTTTTTTAGTCTTGACTCTCCTGGACTCTTCCATTGGGACGATTGGGCTTCGGTTTCGATGTCATAGCCATATACCCATGATTCGTCACCAGTTAGCTGTTTTTGACCACTTAATTCCATTTTTTACACAAAATTTGATATAACTTCTTTTATCCATTTTTTTTTTTCGATAGCAGAAAATGACCGAATACTCAAAACACTTGGCTTATTTATGCCTCTCGCAAACAAACTAAACATGCTCTGTGGATAAAACCGTCAACACATCTTCGAGACGAGTGTACCAACATAAGAAAAAATAATAATCGAGAGTCGAATGTACGTAGCCCGCGAAATTTAAAAATTCACCTTTTTTTTTTTTGAACACAACTCATATGCAACAAAACAGGGTACGATAGCGGTCTCAAAACTAACCGACCTAACAAAGAAAACACATTGGAAAAAATTGTCTTGATTTTTTAATATATTCTCCTTTTGGCTCAATACAATCTTTCCAGCGATATTCAAAAGCTTTTATATCCTGTTTATAGTAAGAAATGTCAAACTCCTTAAAACCGCCATCAACCGCAGACTCCACCTTTTCATTGTTGGCAAATTTTTTACCACTGAGGCGCTTTTTCAAGTTTGGAAATAGAAAATAGTCCGAGGGAGCTAAGTCTGGCGAATGAGCTGCGTGACGAAGCAATTCGATTCTTAATTCATTCATTTTGACCAATAGTGGATGTGTGAACCGGGGCATTGTCTTGATAAAACAACAACATTATTTCACCACTTAGACTCTGCAAAAAATTAGCATAATATTCGCCGTTGATGGTTTTTCCATTCTGAAGACAAATAATAATAATGATTTTTGAGATGCGCATGAGATTATGATGCGCATCTCAAAAATCATACGCCATGACCTGCATATTGAACCGTCTTCGCCTTTTTTAGACACGATTCTCCCATTCAAGTCCACTGCTTTCAGTGTTCCTTTGTCTCAGGTATGAAGTGTCTCATTCATAGTTATAAATCGACGAAAAATTCGTCCAAACACTCTACTGAAACACGTTCACGACGCTATTTTTGCTCTGTTGAAAGCAAGCGCGGCACCCATCTTGCGCACAACTTTTACATCTTGAAATCTTCGGCCAATTTATGATGAGTAGCACTTTTTGAAACGCCTTCAGTTAGCTCACGCATCTTCAGCCGACAATCATCCGATACAATTTTATGGATTTTCTTAACCGTGTCTGGTGTGGACAGCTCAATTGATCGAGCACTACGATTTTCGTCTTGGCAGCTCGTACGGTCTCGTTTAAACTCGGCTACTCAATATTTTACAGTCATAAATGAAGGAGCAGACTCCCCCAGAACATAATCTAGCTCGACTTTAATATATATTTTTTTCTTATAATGAAGAAAATATCGGAGACAGCTGAGTATCTACGTGACGAGAGTGTTGAATTGATTTGCTGCCATTCTGAACAATTACCCTTGACATATACTACGAATGGATTTTAGAAAGGATTATACAGTCAAAATTTTAGACTTAATGACTGTATCAATAAGCAAGATTGCTGAATTTTTTATCAAGAGCATTCTGAATCAGTTATTGCCATGACGGACTATTTGCGGACAGTAACTTAAGTGTGTGATTCAAATTCAATTTCCCAACTAGATGGCACTACTTTCTACACATCCCCAGATATCATGTCAAAGAAATAATATTTAAAAATTTAGTTTTGAACAAAGAACATGCTCTCATAACACGTATCCTTGGTCTCTTCGCTTTTCGTCTTCCGTCGGGAACTGTATACGTACACAGCTACGTGATAAAAATACATTTCGCACGTTGATCGCTTACAGGGGTGCAGAATGAGGCAAAGCGTCTTCATTTGTGTCCACAGTAATAACATTATGCCTGTGTTGGATCATTTAGAGACGCAACTGCACTTAATCGCAAGTGTAGCGAACAGTTATCAAAACAGTTTTAAATTGTATAGTATGATATTTCAGAAATTGACATCCTCAGGCCCTAATTAAACAAAATTAAATCAAGATGCTCAAACAATTAAAAACACGTTACTATTCGCTCTACTAATGATTTCGGAAATTCGAGTGTTTTTCTCCTGATCACAGTTGTGATTTAGTAATCAGAGGACATTAAATGTTAATACAATTAATTGGAATGTAGTTAAAAACTTATTTGTGAAATATTCAAAACACATGCTGCTGACTGCAGACCGCAAATAGAACAATCATTATCAAACCAGTGTGTAATAATAACTTTTAGTACTTTACATTAGGACATAACTAGAATACTGAGCGGAAATGATGCAAAACAACTGCAGAGGAAGGCGACTTGAATTATAAATCATTTTCTGTGTCATTCTGTGTTCCGTTCACGGTTGACGAACATTTCCCAATTCTGTACGAGTAAATACAAAATTTAGTCTCCGCCAAGTTTTGGGAATATTCAAGCATTTCGTGTCACTCTGTCTGCGTACGTGTTTTAATTAGCTATAAGATTTATTTGCCCGGTAAAAAATGTTGCTGCAAATAACATTTTAAATAGAAAATATTTATGAAGTATTGTATTAACAGCAAGATTTTATTCTGCACAAAAATTTAATACCCACAAGAAAACATTTAAATTATCAGAAATATTTTCAATAAATATGTTTTCATGGCATTTGAAATCGACAGAGATCTACTTAACTTGCAGGTACCCACTCCTTGCAAATTTACTGATTTATCGAAATTCAATCTTTGATCCATAATTTCCCCATTGATAGTCATTAGTAATTTTCACCATTTTATTGCATTAAAATGCTTATCACTTCTGCGATTTTTCACACAGATATATTTTAAGGATAATTCCTTTTACCCAATAGCCATTAATCAAACAAATTAAGCGCAGGTGAAGCGTTTGGTAAACTTGTGGCTAATGGCGATAATAGAATACATTGTAAAGCCTCTGTTGTAATTGTACATTAGTTCAGAGCAATATTTGCTATGAACCATAAGGTTAACATTGCATTTAGTATAGTAAAATGGAATCCGTTATTTTTCCAATAGATTGATAAAGGCGAAAATGCAAGCCGGAAATATAAAAATGCTTGTAGTTCTGCTTATAGTTCTTATGATAGTTGTAAAGGTCAATCTTGGGCAATTTTCTTCAATTCCGTTTCGATAATTTTGAGTTAACGGGAAAAAATCAAATTGTCCGAATTTCCGCCTGCAATCCCATTTGTGAAACTGATGGTGATTGGTGATACAAATTGGGTCCCTTACTATATCGTTAAGCGAAATCGGTCGCAGTCGAATCGCACTGAGCCGGTACAATCGGTGGCCAATCCTTGATTGCCGGTCAACAAAGTTCCGCTATACGTTTGGTAAGATTGGCAGGGAATCATATACTACGAGCTTTGCTACTGCCAAACTTTTAATTCGGACTTGCAGCTGAATTCCATGCTGACCGATAAAACATGGCAAACACGATCTCGGCTTGGATAACCACCGACTAGAGCAAATCCACAATTTTTACTTGCTGACTTTATAGAAAAGTGTTTTCAACGGAGCCTCTTGCAGACACTTTTTGCAGAAACTTTTCGCATAGAAAGACACTTACCAAAGACGTTTAATGATCAAAAATGTTTCTTCGTAGATCCTTCACATATAAAAAAGTATATCCATAGGAACTTTTCATATTAAAACGTGTCTTCATAAACACTTTACATACAGAAATTTTTCTTCATAAGTACTTTTCATATAGGAAAGTATATTCATATAGAAAAAAGTCTTCCCATGAACTTATTATATGTGAATATGATACTTTTCACGTAAAGTATTTCTTAGAATGCTATATTATGAGGTTGCGCAACTAAGTTCTTGCTGTTTTTTTTTTTTTATAAAAATGCAACTTTATTATGAAAACATGCTTACAAATAAATCGCTGAAAGTATTGGCCATAGCTTGCTACTACTTTTTTCCATCTTTCTGGTAAAACTCAAATTCCGTCACGGCAAAACTGTTCTTCGTTTGAGGCTATCAACGAATGTAGACATTCCGTGATGTCGTCATAAGAGTGGAACTGCTGCTGATAATCGGACAACGCAATATCTGGGGATTGTGGCGGATGGGGTAAAACTTCCTAATTCAGCTTTTCCAGGAAAAAAAAAAAATAATAAAATAATAAAAAATAACTTTTCCGTGCCTCTCCGCGATTCCCAGTGATGGTTTCGCTTGGTTTCAACAGCGCGTAATAAATAACACTGACCTGGTCCCATCAAATACAGGGCATAACCTTCGCAGCGTGAATATTCGGCCGATGCGGCGACGTGGAAACATAACCCGGCAGCCCCCTGACTTTCTTTTCTTTGGATAGCTGTACTGAATCCATTTTTCATCACCCGTTACAATACTATGAAGAAAATCCCTACTTTTTTTGTCGCTAAAGCAGTTGTTCACGACGCTCAACGTCTCTTGGCTACAACTCATAAAGAACCCAAGTTCCTTACTTTTGAATCATTTACAACGCGTGCAATCGCTTGAAAATGGCTTGGCGGCTAACTCCTAATACTGAAGCAAGCTCTACCTGTGTTTGATACGGATCCCCATCAAGCGATGCCGTCAATTTAGTGTCTTCAATCACGCGAACAGTCATCAACATCAAAATCAAAAGTAAACGATCTCAATGAATTAGTAAACATGAAAAAATTGGCCACCGTTATGTAATTAAATATTTCCATTTAAAAGGTCTCAGTCCAGCCAATATTAAATCCGAGCTGCGAGAGTCTACTCCTTTGTTTACGACTGTAGAATAATGGGTAGCAGAGTTTAAACGAGGCCGTACGAGCTGTCAAGACGAACACTGAAATCGCCAGTCAATTGATGTGTCCACGCCAGACACGGTTAAGAAAATCCACAAAATGGTATTGAGTGATCGTCAGCTGAAGGCATTTCAGCTAGTTGAAATAATATGCATTTCAAATAGTGATATACGCCGTATATTGATCGAAGATTTGAAGATGTGAAAGCTGTGACCAAGATGGGTGCCGCGCGTGCTTTCAATAGAGCAAAAATCGCGTCATGGAGATATTTCAGTAGAGTGACGATAAATTGTCGATTTATTATAAAAATATAGATGGGACAGGGGCCTTCACTTCACATCTTCATACCTGAGACAAAGCAGTAGACTGGAATGGGTGAATCGTGTCCAAAGAAGGCGAAGACGGTTCCACCTGCTAGCAAGATCATGGCATCTGTCTTATTATATTTATAGATTATCGTTAGGAAGCCGAATACTATGTTAATTTATTGCAGCGTTTAGGTAATGAAATTGTGGAAAAAATGTCGTATTTGGAAAAAAAGGAAGTGTTGTTTCATTTCATTTATTTAGTCTATGGATATTTAAGTTTCCTTACAGACTAGCAATAGTACATTGATAAATACGATTTAAATACTTAAACTGAATAAAATGTTTTTGAACTTATCTCGAGGTAGAGTATAATCAATTGAATTACATATCGAGTTATAAACTCTCATAGATCTACGAAGAGGTTCATTGCAAACATAGTTAGTAGAGTGAATATCAATATGGAGCGGATAGTAATAACGCAATAAGCGTGGAGCAACATTAAATGGAATTGAAGATAATAAATCAGGACAATCAACAAATCCAGAAATTATGCCATGAAGAAACATTATTGAACAAATATCTCTTCTTGAGCTTAAAAATTTTAAAGATAAAAGAAGACATCTGCTGGAATAAGAAGGGATTGGAGTTGAAAGCCGAAAACAATCTAAAGCAAACTTCATAAATATTTTTTTAATTCTTTCAATGCGATTAATATAAATCGTAGTTGTTGGACTCCAAATTAATGAAGTATATTCTAATTTTGATCGTACAAACGATGTATATAAAATCTTTTTAATGTACGGATCAGTAAATTGTATAGAATTCCTACGGATTAAATACAATGAAGAACATGCTTTGGGAACAATGTAACTCACATGAGGTACGAATGTTAAAGTCGAAATAAGAATATTTCGGCATCTGTGAAAAGTCATTTGCTTACACTTAGAAAAATTAAGAGGTAAACCATTAATTATTGACCAAATCACAAGTCTGTCTACATCTTCCTGCAACAGATTAATATCATAAATTGATGCAATAGCTCTAAATATCTTAAGATCATCCGCATATAAAAGATATGTACTATGAAGGAAACAGAACGAAATGTCATTAACGAAAATATTAAAAAGTAGTTTACCCAAAATACTTCCTTGAGGGACACCAGCAGTTGGAACATAAGAGGTTGAGTAAATTCCATCTATACATACTGAACATTGTCTCTCCATTAAATAAGAACGAAACCAATTAAGAATTGTACCTCTGATGCCAATTTTTGTTGACTTAAAAATCAATAACTCATGTGGAACTTTATCAAAAGCTTTAGACAAATCTGCATAGACCGTATCAGTTTGACAACCATTTTCAAAATTATCAATACATTTCCGAATAAAAACAGCTAAATTAGTAGTAGTTGACCTACCAGTAATAAAGCCATGTTGAGCGGGGATAATATACCATTTAAACCAAAAGAAAAGTTTCTCATAAACAATATACTCAAGAAGTTTAGCAATATTTGAAAGCTTTGATGCAGGTCTATAGTTAATAACCTCATTTTTATGACCAGATTTATGAACCGGAAAGACCGTGGTATTTTTCCATCTTTGGATAAAATAGCCCGATCTAATAGATTTGGATAAAATTATTCTAAGTGGCAGTAGCAAGGATGAGCAACATTGTTTCAATAAAAAGGAGGATAACCATCTGCATCAGTGTTATATGAGATGGAAATCTTAGATATCCCAGTACAGATATCATCATCAGAAATATATAAATTTGATATATCTATGACAGAAAAAATATTATCAAAAATTGTTTCATCAAAAGAAAAGCAATTATTCGAAAAATTCGACTGAAAAAATTCTTTAAACATATTAACTGACTCATCTAAACAATTGGAGACAGAATTATTATGAGCCATTGAAATTGGAATTGTGGAATTATTACTTTTTGATTTAATAAAGGTCCAAAAGCACTTTGGATTCGACTTTATAGAATCTTCATAACTCATAATATACTGGTTGTACAAAAATTTATCTAGAAAATTAAATTCACGCATGAAATGTTCATATAAAGCTTAATCGTTTGGACTATTACTCGCTTTAAATCTCAAGTAGTGTTTATTTCTTAAATTCTTTAGCTTTTTTAAACCTCTAGTATACCATGGAAGTCTATGGATCTTTGGTCTAGAAAGCAAAACATTTCTTTTTAATATAGCGGAGATTTTCTTTAAAAATTCTTCATAGCAAATTGCAACAATATTATTTTCTAAAACATTAGTCCAATCTACATTGGATATCGATAAATTGATTACATCAAAATTAGCCGAATTATAATCATATTGACGACTGTAATTGGAGCCAATATTTAAATAATCATAAAATTCGATTGTAATCTGCAAAGCGGAATGGTGTACATTTCTCGGACATACTGAAAAAATGCATTCCTCAAGCGTTGACTTTAAATCGGAACTAATAAAAACTAAATCAAGCATTTTATTAAGCTGATTAAACACAGAACTCACTTGATGTAAATCTAAGCTAAGTAATGTATCAATAAAACGCATTTCATAGCTTCTATTAACATTACATGGAATAAAATTACCGCTATCTCCAAATTGAGACCATACAATGCCATTGAGATTGTAATCACCCAAAAAACAGCATCCATCTTCAATGTGCAAGTAATGTACTAAATTCAAAATGTTTCGAATATATGAAGCACAGACATAAAGAAGTCCAGTTCTAGATTTAATTGATACACAAAGCTGATCAAACAGCAAATTATTATCACTTAATTTAACTATGCTTGAAATGATAGATTTTTTTTTACAGCAGTTAATACTCCTCCAACTCTTATGCAGCCAGTGGACAAAGCATCTCTATCCTTACGATAAACATTATACAATTTTGTATCAAAAAAACTCCTTATCAAAGAAATCTATGTTTAACCAAGTTTCAATAATGACGAAAACATCAAATTCATATTGAGAAGTATAAGGCCTAATTAAGCCAGATTTCATTCTCATACCCGATACAGCAAGACTTTGCTCCAGTTCACACATCCACTATTGAAATTGCCAAAATTAATGAATTTAAGTTCCAATTGCTTCGTCATGCAGTAGATTTAGCTCCTTCGGACTGTTTTCTATTTCCAAAACTGAAAAAATAGCTCGGTAGTAAAATTTTAAAGAGTGTGACAGTTCTTACTTTGAACAGGGTATAGAAACTATTGAATATCGCTGGAAAGAGTGTATCGAACTAAAAGGAGATTATGTTGAAAAATAAATAAAATTTTTCCCTCCTTTTTTGTTTGTCTTCTTTGTAAGGTCGGCTACTTTTTTATCACTAATGAGATGGTAAATAAGCTTGTTATTCTTATGCTGATAAAATTGTTAAAATTAGTATATTCTTGTTATTTTGCGCTCTACTAAATTACTTCTACATTTTTAAATCGTGTAATGTAATGAAATCCTGCAGCTGCCTGTAGGTGAATGAATTACAAAGGCTGTTACTCATACAGAAAGTGCATCATAACCTGAGTAATACATATTCTATATGTATTACCCCCATATATAGGTATTTTGTCACCCCTGCGTTGAAAGTAATAAAAATTATATTAAATCAGAGTTATAAAATAAAAAAATTCAATGATTTTAGCAAAAACTTTACAATTTTCCACATAATGGTAATATAATATAATATAATTAAAAATAATTATAATTCACAATATATTCAACTAATTTATGCTCTAAAACTACTCGTGGTTTTAATTAGTTAGGTAAACATTTTAATAATGAAAAAAAAAAAACAAATTATACTTTAATTACATATGATACTAATTTAAGCCTAATTAAGTGACACCAGAATAAATTTATATAATTTTATTAATGTCATGTGTGATTCAAATACATAATTAAAACGCGTGTACAGTGTTTGTTATGTTTATTTTCAACAATACGGATAGATGTTGGCTATGTACAATTTTTCTTGCTAACAATTTTGGAAAAATGACTTGCAACTTGACGCTACAGGTCGATATGTTCAATGGCCTGTAAATATAAGGTCAATACAGCTTTATATCCTTATTCTTCTTAAGTGGCGACTTGAGTAGACATTTTATCTATGCTTACATATCCGCCCGTAGAAAATACAGGGTGCCTGTCGGGGAGGTATACTATTTTTTTTGTTTATAATTTTTGATTGAATGAAAGAGAATGGATTTTTTTTATTGATAAATGTTTTATACAATGTCGGCACTTATGTATGGAATACAATATCAGATAAATGTCCGCTTCTGTTAGCCTCACAAATGCGGGCCCTTTTGAGCACATTTTTCATTACATTCTCACACATTTTGCGCGGCATTTCATTAATTTCATCACGAATATGCTGTTTTATGGTTTGTTCGCATAAACCTTGCTTTTCAGATATCCCTACCAAAAGAAGTTCGGAGCAGTCAAATCAGGCGACCGTGGAGGCCAATTAACATCACCATTTCTTGAAATACCTTGTTGTGGAAAAAGGTCTTGCAGTAATTCTATTGTAATCCTGGCTGTATGCGATGTGGCATCGTCTTGTTGATACCACATGTTAATCAAGCCCAATATCACGATATCGCTCCTCATTGGCAGTTACCGTTACGCCGTTTTCAGTTTCAAAGAAGTAAAGTCCAATGATTCCTCCTGACCAAATTGCACACCAGACTGTCACCTTTAATGGATGCAAAGGTGACTGATGAATAATTTGGGAGTTTTCCATTGCCCAGAACCGACCATTCTGTTTATTAACATATCCATTCAAATGAAAATGTGCCTCGTCACTCATTATGATTTTTTCATGAAAATCGGGGTTGTCATGGGCGAGCTGTAACATCCTATTGTAGAAGAAGAAGGTCTTATGTCAATTGAATCTTAATTAGAAACAAATGAAAATCCTTGTGCAAAACTGTCTCCAAAGTTGTTCTTTGAAGACTAAGCTCCTGAGCACGGCGTCGAATTGAGGTTGATAGGTTGTTTTGAACACTTTCTTGAGCAGCAGTAATGTTTTCAGCCGATCTTGCAGTACGTTGTTGTCCATGCTTGGCCCTATCAGCTACAGATCCTCTTTCTTCGAAATCATTCACTACACGGTAAATAGTGCGTCTTGTTGGCACGGTGTTTTTCCCAAAAATTTCACGCAACTTTCTCATCGTCACAGTAATTGATGATTGATTTTGATAAAATGTTTTAACGATTCAAACACGTTGGTTTATCGAATATTTTTCCATAATAAATTTGCCACGTCTCTACTTCACGACTGCCAAATATGAACTGTCAAGACTAATGTTTACCAAAATCGCGGCAAAGCAAACTAGTATACCTTCCCGACGGACCCCCTGTAATTCCAAGCGCTTCGATCGTCTGCACTTCAATAAGTTTCGATAGTATTTCAAAAGCCTGGTGCTTCCAACGGAGTTTTGGTCGCCCTCTTTTGCGCTGTCCATTGAGTTCGTCGTCGAAAACTTTCTGTGCCGGAGTATTTGGGCCCACCCACACAACATGACCCAGCCAACGCAATCGCTGTATATTATTGCGTTTAGCCACGTCGATGTCAGCATATAGCTCATACAGCTCATTGCTCATGCGACGCCGATACTCTCCGTTAACGATTATGTGCCGATGTATTATCCGGAATACTTTCCTCTCGAAAACTGCCAGTACTGACTCATCCGCTTGTGTCATAACCCAGGATTCTGCGCCATGTAACAAGACAGGTAGAACGTCTGGTACAGCCGGATTTGAGTTTGTCGAGAGAGGGCTTTATCATTGAATCGCTTGCTTAACCCATAGTAACATCTGTTAGCAAGCAATATTCTCCTCTTTATCTCCATGCTGATATCATTCGGTTTGTTTACTCCGGAACCGAAGTAAATGAATTCTTCCACCACATCAAAATTATAATCAACATTCATACACGTCCGAAACGAGTAGACTCTTTGTTCGTTGAAACCTATAACTTTGTTTTGTCCTCGTTTACCACCAGACCCATTTTCGCTATTTCCTTTTCGATGCTTAAGAAGACTGCAGTAACATCTCGCAGTTTTCTGCCAATGATGTCTATGTCATCTGTATATGCGAGTAACGTATGGCTTTTGTTAAAGATGGTTACAGACGTTTAACTGCAGCTTTCCTCATAATCATCTCCAACAGCATGTTGAAGAGGTCGCACGACCGCAAACTTTAAAATGGAAGAAGTATACAATTTGTTCTAAACCAACCGTCTATCTGCCCCGTCTTTTGATGCGACAATTTTTAGGTTATGTGATTTATCGACAACAAGTTTGATATTGTGAAGTAGTATTAAGAACTAAAAAACTTAAAATTTGTTTGACAATTATTAATCAAATAAAAAAAATTGTACGAAAACGACTGAAATATCATTTCTTAAAAACGTGTCGTCCATCTCTCCCACTGGTTGATATGACGATTTATATTTGTAGTTACAAGGAAAACCGACTCAAGGCGAGTTGGGCAAAGTCAAATTTATTCATCATTGCTCTTAATCTTATCTTACTTGGATGGGTTTTAGTAGTCCATGGAGTTAGCGTATTACAATAATTTTCCAAAATATCGAATTTTGATAATGATTTCCTTACTGTGATTTATATCATTAAGGCACATGTTGTCCCGATTTCAAAATTATAAAAAAATATAATTGGATCCTTTAGGACAGCATTTTACGATAAATGTGTTTAGCAAGGTTTTAAAATTAGCCTAACAAATTTAAAAATGTTTTTTTCAGATTTGTTTTGTAATCTGTTTAATATACTGATAAATCTATAATAATTTTGAGGATGAAAAATTCGTGCAAAAGAAATTGATGAAAGCTTAATGTCCAGTTCTTTGGCAATAGTGACGATGGTTTCTGTAAAAGAAGCTTATTCGAGTCGTTTTCAAAATAGCAAAAAGTTATGGGGCAAAACGGTGACCCAAATACGTGTTCCGAATATTAACTTCGGAAAGTATTTCCTAGAGGAAAACAGATATTTCAACATATCTTTATCAAAATTTTTGAAATATGAATAAAGTAATATTGACAATTAGCAATTTTATAGTTTAATTTGTATTGATTTATTGCCGGTTATATTTAGAAACATTAGTATGAGATAATTTATTTTATTAAGTTTAAGCCAGCTATTCGAAATAATTAGCGTACGTTTGCCCGATTTCAAAATTACTATAAACAAATAAACGCATTTTTCAAAAGTTATAATAAATTTCTATAATAGAGATATCTTGGAAAACCCTCAAGATCTCAACACGATAAATTGCTAGCTAGGTAGTTTTGCATTATAAGCACAGATGTCCGGAATGACCAGCCAGGGCATCAGGTCATCTTTTTCAATTAGGGTTTTTTTAAGAATTGTTTCAAGTAACATAGGGTGATTTTTTAAGATTTAAGTTTCTCAGGTTGACAGTACTGGTTGGTAATGGCGTCCAAACGTCATCTGCCAAAATGAAAAGTGTACAGTATACTCTGTCATTTCATCATGAAAAGACTAACAAACGAGCAACGATTGCAAATCGTTGAAATTTATTATCAAAATTCGTGCTCTGTGACAAATGTGCATCGTTTGATCCGACCATTTTATGGTCGTCATAATCGACCTGCTGAATCAACAATTCGTGCTGTTATCTCCAAATTTTGTATGAAATTTACTTTGTTGGACATAAAACCTTCAACTCGCATGCGTAGAGTGCGTATCGAAGAAAATATTGCAGCCGTAGCGACCAGTGTTAATGACGATCATGAAATGTCAATTCGTCGCCGTTCTCAGCGAAACAATGAATATGTTGAGGGTGAATTTGCTGAGAAGCTTATCTCTCGATTTGGCCCTGTGTATTAGCCTCCAAGATCTTGCGATTTACCGCCTCTTGATTATTTCTTGTGGGATTATGTCAAATCGTTAGTCTATGTAGACAAACCGAACACTATTGAAGCCTTACAGGATAACATAACACGCGCTATTCGTGGAATACAGGCCGAAATGCTCGAAAAAGTGACGGAAAATTGGACCTTCCGAATGGACATTTTGAAACGGAGCCGCGGACAACATTTACATGAAAATATCTTTAAAAATTGAATGGCAAAGACCAATTTATCGATTCTAATAAAGAATTTTAATATATGATGCAGATTTGAATGTTTTTTGCGATTTTTAAAAGAACTGCTGTTAAAAAATCACCCTATGTTTATCTTTTACTACTATAATAGCAATATATCAGCAAATTAAAAGCCTAGTTAAATGCATTTGTTATATTGTTAATATCCTCTTAGTTGAAGAAATACAGAAGCAATCCCAACCATTTGAGAAATTATTAATAGATTTGTAAACTTTTGTGATCATTCACAAAAGATCTTCATATCTGATTTTTAAATCGTTGTTGCACTTAGATTAGACACCAAAAAATGCACGCAAATACGATTTATTGTAAACTGTAGAAGCTAATTGTTATTAACACTCAATGTTATAGCAAAACTATTTCCTCTTTTTATATACATCAAAGTCCAAAAATACCAAATCGATAAAGGAGATATTCTGAAAAATGTATAAATGAACTGTATATATCATACAATGAATTTATGAATTTATGCTTGATACAGAACCTTTAATAGTATGTAGTAAATAACACTTTATATGATAATTGACCACTTAAACGCTGCCTTGAAGGCTATAGAAAACCAGGTGTTAATACCCTCGATATAGTATCATGTTATGTTTCGCTAACCGGAAGCTAAGTTTTAAAAACTTGGATTTAGAGGAGAATAAGCATTTATACTGCTACGTGCCACGTGTAGAAGATAATTTACTATGCTTTGGTTCTTTGCGGACTTTCTTCACTTTGCTAAACCAATCTATGACGGCATTTCAAATGCCTGGTCCTGCCGATAACTCCTTCTGCCCATTTTTTTCGTTGTAAAAGGCTTTTCATGTTGGATGTTTTATGTCCGCCTTTATAACATGCCGTGACCAACACAATCGCTTTATTTTGATGTGCTTAATCACGTCGATGTCGGTATACAGCTCACTTTGCGAATAATTTATACGATATGGATACTCTTAGCCTCAGAGCCGCATTTGCCATAACACAGGATACCGTGCCATGGAGATAATTTTTTTTTTTTTCGCAAAGACATGGGTTTGCAATTGAATCGATTGCTAAACCCATAATATTATCTATTTGAAAGCGATCCTCATTCTCATCTCATAATCTCCAGGCTGGTGTTATCGTTTTTATTTTAAGCCGAGGTAGAAGAATTCATCCACTACATCAATACAACGTCCCAAATGAGTAAGTCCATTGTTCGTCAAAAAAAAAAAAGAAAAAAAAATTTACATTGTTCTCTTTTACCACCAGGTCAATTTTTGCTGATTCTTTCTCAATACTTTAGATCATTTAACAACTTTCTGTCATTTGTGTCAATATCAGCAGCGTACGTAAACAACGTATGACATTTGGTGGAGACAATAGCTGTCATTTTTAACACAGCCTTCCTTTCAATGATTTTAAATGATATGTTTAAGGCGTCACACATTAGGTTACTGGTTATGTCGATCTGTCTTTCTTCAGTTGTTGATTTTTCAGATCATCAAGGAGTCTAATTACTCCTAAGTTTCCTTAAGAGCCCATTAACTAATTTCCCCATTCTCCAACCATGTTAGATATTGCAGTAAAATTTGTTCCACTGATACTGCTGTGTGTGTAAAAAATAAGACCAGTTCCAAATTATATCCAAAGTGAATTGAAATTATATTAATTATATTAATATGCCAAAACTCCCGCGATTTCGGCAATTTATATGTGTGATTATGTTCAGCAAAGAAGTTGCATTAAATGTTGTTTATGAAACGGAATTTCTGCTGAGGATATATTTAAAACGTTGTCGACGAATTTTGCAAACAAAATTGTCGTATGAAGGTGATTCAAAGTAACAAGAACAGCTCAAAAAGATCGAAAACGAGTTAAAGACGAAGAGTGCCCCGGATGACCATTCACTTTTACCGATGAAATTTACATCCAATAAATTCGAAGCTCAAAAACAGTCCATTAACAATTAGCAAATTTGTTGATGATGCTGGTATTTCAATCGAATCAATCAACTCTATTTTAAAAGATCTATGAGACTCTAGGCGAGTTAAGTCTAGACCGAAAACATCGCGTTAAATTCGATCGATGATCAAAGTTGTGCTGACAACTTTCTTCGATTATCGTGGTTTTGTGCATTATTAGCTGTATCCATGCAAAGAAAATAATTTGAGTGTCAGGGCCGGGAGTGTGAAGCTATTTACAAACGGAGAATAGATTTATGTGCAAGCAACTCGTAATTTGTGCTCCACGATAATGTTCCATCTGACAGTGTATTAGCTATTGAAAAACCACCGTGCTTTACTTAGTTTATCACTGTGACTTCTGGCTACTTCAGAAACTCCAGAAACTACACCTGATCCACAATTTTGTGTCGATTGAAAATATTCAATGTATGTAAATCGCAGAGCACACTGAAAGCCATACCGGAAACTGACTGTTTGGCATGTTTAGAAAGCACTGAATTAAACATTGTCATGGATGTATTGGTTCGGGGAAAAGTACATTAAAGGGGAATAAACAAAAATTAAAAAAAAAAAATTATGTTACTTTTTGGATACAGCAGCGCATGTTAGTTGTTATGATAAAAAAAATTAGTATCCCAACAGCTTACTTGTTTTCGATGGAAGAATGCGTCCTTTGGAAATATTTTGTTCATTCCCTTGCAAAATATTTGTTGGTAGAAATTTTGCGAAAACAAAAATGAGGAACGAAAGAGCAAAGCATTGTCTGTGAAATAGTACCATTACTTACTGTTTTTAGCATTGCCTGGAAATGCAAAGTTAAGTTTTTGTTGAAGTGTAAGAATTTTGCGTGTTTGTAAACGTATCACAATGATAAGACTCAAGTGGAGTTAATGAGGTAGGGTTTTTGGTAGGGATTTGGTGGTTTTTATTGATTTCAATTTTAATAGTGACTCTGTTAAATAACATGGTTTGGTTAGGGAGGAAGAAAAGGGTTCCATCCTGGCCTTTTTAAAGTCTGGCTGGACTGTTGGCCAAATTTCCCGTGAAATTGGTCGTAGCCGCACGATTATTGCCAATTTTTTTGAAAACCTGGAAAGTTACGATACAAAACGAAGCACTGGTCGAAATCCAATCTTTAATGAACGAGAAAAACGGCGCACTGTAAACAAAGCAGGCAATATATCCTGACTATATCCGGTGCTCAACTTGCTTCGACTTCCGGCAAGAAAGTCTCTGCCATGACTTTTTGGATAACTTTAAATCAGTCTAGGCATATTGTCCGAGGTGTGTTTAAAAAGATACCCCATTTGACTCTTCGTCACAAAGCTGCCAGGATTCACTTCGCGCTTAGAAACTTACAGACAAACTAGGACTCGGTAAGAAAAATGTTATATCGGTACGTTGCATGTGTACTATCGTTTTTTTAAATAAAAGTAATTTTTTCTGATGAGAAAAAAATGTAATTTGGATGGACCCGGATGGATATTGCCATTACTTGTGTGATCTGAGAAAAGGACCGCTATTTTTTTTTTTTTGTTTTCAAAGAGGAACTTTGCTGGATAATCGATCATGGTGTGGGGAGCTTTTAATAAGATTGGAAAGCTAAATTTGCAGTTTACAAGCTGCAGGATGAATAGCTCAGACTACATCCAAATTCCAGAGAGTAGTTTGCTACCATTCCTATGCTAAAATAGGGAAAACCCATACATTTTCATGCAGGATAACGCAAGATTCCACACAAGTCGTCAGACAAGGGCGTTTTTACAGGACTGTTCCGTTGATTTAATGGACTGGCCAATCTAAATCCCGAATCTAATTCCAATTGAAAATGTTTGGGGGATACTGGTAAGGCGTATGTATAAAAATAACACAGTATATGGAAACATTGCTGAACTGAAAGGAACAATTTGCAGAGAATGGGATCTCCTAGAGCTTGATTTATTAGAAAACCTCTCAAATTTGATGAAAAAAAAACTTATTTTTGATGTTGGAAGAGTCCAGGGAAATTCCATTAATTATAAATTTAAAAATTTTTAAAGATATCAAAACATATTGTTTAATTTTAAGCGTTAAGATAAAAGATGTTTTATCATTTTGATACGATTGCAAACCCAATTTTTTGCTAATTTGTTAAAAAAAAAAAACAAAGAAAGAAAACAAAATAAAAATATTAATAATGTTACTATAAAATGATTTAGAACTTTTGGCAATTCTGTTTTAAAATGCGATAGTGTTATTTTTAGGTGAGATGTCTTAGAAAATACTAAAAAAAACATAATTAATTATCATTGATAATATGATATTAGTCCGATAGGATACAGAGGGTAAAATGTTCTCACAGCTGATACAATAACTGAACCACTTTTCTGGCTTTATGTAGGGTGGCGCTTAAGCAACGTTAAGATATGATCAGTGAATATATTTTTCGTTTGTCTTTTTTTCGTCTCTTTACAGAATTAACCAAATAATACTTGGGAAATTTATGATGGAAAGGCACAGCACGAAACAAAGAACCAAAGTTGTTCAATTTTACTTAGAAAGTCAACATTCGATTATTCAGATCATATCAAAATTTCTTTCATGTTCGAAATGCTCCTAGCGCTCCAACAATTTACCGATTGGTTCAGCGTTTTGGGCAACAAGGGGCTGTCTGTGATCTTCCGCGTGCTGGAAGACCTCGTGCAGTTCGAAATGAAGTGACCATTGCTCGAGTGCAAGCAAGTATTGAGGAAAACCTCGAAACTTCCTCCAGGCGACGTTCTCAGCAGTTAGAGATGTCTAGGCTGTCTTTGCAAACAATTTTGCATATGTTACATCTTTTCCCATATGCAATGCAATTGGTTCATGAGTTAAAACCAAATGATGCACAAGAACGCATTCAATATATTCGCCGTTAACGTTACCTATGCGCCACCCTATATAAGGCATCCATTTTGAATGCAAATCAATACTTTTTACCAAGCAAGCACCTTAAGGCTAATTTATTGTCTGCATATCTTGTTATTTATACCAGGTAGAAAAACTGTGTTTATAATTTCTTCTAAGTAACATTTTGTCATCTAAATTTAAATGGAATCAAGCAAATATCTTAAAATGGTTTTCAGTTTGTCATGGAATGACTCCTACACAGATTACTCAGAACATAAACTGAACTCAAAGGAGCTGTGGTAATGGCTCTTTTTGGTCTTCTAGTCAAAGTGATTTTCATTAATATGTTCTACAAATTTAATGTATTTTCCATTCAACAAAAAACTTGTCATCGCATATTACTAAACTTAATGAATTCTAATAAAAACTAAGGCATGTGTAGGTTATGTCAGGATATACAAGAATATACAAGTATTCATCTCTTTATGCCTCTCGCTATTTTTCTGAGAGAACCTTTTAACTTTGTGATTATCAATTTGAATTTGTATCACATTATTTGAATAATTTTGCAACGTTGAAAACGTAGTAAAAATCGCAACACTGGGAATGACAAACTAAGATATGAGATATGGAAACAGATCTTTTGTTCACATACACAAAAATATGCAAAATAGCAATGTTTGTACGTTTCCTTAGCACATACCTAATGGATAATAAGGAGCCCCCACAAAATTTTGCATAATTTAGTTAATTAAAAAATGTCTATAGAGTCAGGAGTAGTTAAATTTCTTTAGTGTTTACAACTGCTCTGAATTTGATATTTGAATAATTTTTGAGAATATGTTATCGCAGTACCCTCTCGAAAGAAAGTTTTACCTTCATTCAAATTTTGTAATAAACGGCAATTTTGCCGTTTTGCCATCTTCCCTTTATGTTTTTGCTTTCCTAGCGTATTATAATCTCGTGTATAAGAACTACAAAAGATAATAGTGAACTAATTCCAAGGGGCATATTAGTCGGAAACTGTATTTATTCAATGTTGGCTGATCTAATGAGCGCCTGGCGCATTTTTAGTTAATTTCATAATTATCCTCAAGACAGTGCAAAGTTCAAATGGAAAGGTTATGCAATGTAGGGGTAAACTGAAGCACAAACTATTTAGTAGTTTAGCAATTTGACTTAATTATTCACAACTCATTTTCTTGGTGCTTTCAAAGCCTAAGAAATATGTGTTTCAAAACAGGTAGCCCTATCATAAAGCAATAATCGCATTAGACTAAAATGATTGGACTGTGGACTTTTGTAGGGGTACTCTATGAAAAATACGCTATGAATTCACATTTCCGCCCTCTGTTGGTGAAGGGAAGAGGAAGAACTGTAATGTTTAGCTGCGCTTAGCATTCATCAATCACAAATATATTCGAACGTTTTTCCATATTTGTAATTAATTTTTACATCTTAAAAAGTACTGAAAAGGCGTTATTTTTACTTATTTTTTATATCTGGTATCAGTTTTTTGCTGTAGTGTACATTAAGATAATACGGGGTGTCCGTCGGGAAGGTATACTACTTCGTTTGCCGCCATTTTGGTAAACATTAGTTTTGACGGTTCATATTTGGCAGTCGTAAAGTAGAGACATGGCAAATTTATTATGGGAAAATATTCGATAAACCAACGTTGTTTAATCGTTAAAACATTTTATCAAAATCAACCATCAATTACTGTGACGATGAGAAAGTTACGTGAAATTTTTGGGAGAAACAACGTGCCTATAAGACGCATTGATAGGGCCAAGCCTGGACCACAATGTACTGCAAGATCGACTGAAAACATTACTGCTGCTCAAGAAAGTGTTCAAAACAATCCATCAACCTAAATTCGACGCCGTGCTCAGGAGTTTGGTTTTCAAAGAAGAACTTTGGCCACAGTTTTGCACAAGAATTTGCATTTGTTTCCATTTAAAATTCAGTTGACACAAGAGCTTCTTCCACAAGACCATTTACGCCGCCGTACATATGCCAATAGGATGTACAGCTCGCCCATGATAACCCCGATTTTCATGAAAAAATCATAATGAGTGACGAGGCACATTTTCATTTGAATGGATATGTGAATAAACAGAATAGTCGGTTCTGGGCAATCGGAAACCCTCAAATTGTTCATCAGTCACCTTTGCATCCATTAAAAGTGACAGTCCGGTGTGCAATTTGGTCAGGAGGAATCATTGGACCTTACTCCTTTGAAACTGAAAACGGCGTAACTGTCAGTGGGGAGCGATATCGTGATATGATTGAAAACTTTTTAAGGCCACAACTGCATGCTTTGGGCTTGATTAAAATGTGGTTTTAACAAAACGGTGCCACATCGCTTACAGCCAGGATTGCAATAGAATTACTGCGAGACCTCTTTCCACAACAAGTTATTTCAAGAAATTTCGATTTTGATTGGCCTCAACGGTTGCCTGATTTGGCTGCTTCAGACTTCTTTGTGTGGGGATATCTGAAAAGCAAGTGTTATGCAAACAAACCAGAAACGCTTGAGCAACTCAAACAAAATTTTCGTGATGAAATTAATGAACTACAGCGTGTAATGTGTAAGAATTTAATGAAAAATGTGCTCAAAAGGGCTCGCATTTGTGAGGCTAACATAGACGAACATTTATCTGATATTGTATTCCATACATAATTGCCGGCATTAAATAAAACATTTATTAATATAAGATCCATTCTCTTTCATTTAATCAAAAATTATAAACAAACAAAGTAGTATGGCTTCCCGACGGACACCCTGTAGCAATTGAAGGGAACCACAGAAAAGTATTTCCTTCCTACGGCAAGCTCCAGAGCAATTTGTTAATGTTAATCTAGTTTGCAACCTGTAATTAATTCCTTCATATTTGGAATCATTTTAATTTCTGAATATGTGATGAAATAAGTGTAAAATCCAGAAAAATCCATGTGAAGTTGACTAATACCGATAATATTCTAAGTTACCTTCAGTTCATTATTTGTAGGACAAAGAAATGTACAAATTTTAATTTAAATTAATTATAAGTTTTGGTGGCAGAAATGAACCACAATTTTTTAAACAATGTAGTGAAAATTTGCAAAGTCACCAATGAGTTCAATGGTTGGGTATAGAAACTAGACACTTTTTTGTGGCGCTTTTTCTTCATATTTTTATGAAGCTCATTGTGGCGATGAAGCAGCTCTGCTTTTTGATGCACTATTCAGTAGACTAAAAAACTTTTGTTTTGAGTCCGGGTTTTCACACCAAATTTTTGCTTCAAAAGGGATTCTCGAACAACTTTACCATGAATTATTTTTAACTGATAAGGTAAGCCTGGAAATAGTTTCCTAGTAATTTCTTCGGTGAAATTCCTCTGAAGTTTGTATCCAACAAAATTATAAAATCCAAATCTTATAATCCAATTTGTTTGGATGATACTATCACTAACAAGGGCTCTGTTGTCGCCATATGTACAGGGTGACTGAAAAATATTGCTACATTGAGTTCCTTGAGTTGCTACATTAAGGAACTCACATGGCTTCTTTTAAATAATATAAATTATTTTTTTATTTATTTGAAGACTAATGAAGTTTTGCTTCTAAAAATAAAAATGATGAAAAATGAATTTAAATGATCAGCACGCTAATAATAATCGTGCAAATGCATTGGTTAAGTTGTCCAAATTAGTTGGTTTTGTTTGATAAATTTCCTATATACAATAACCCTATAAAAAAGTTATACATTGTAAGGTCAGAATATTTTGCGAGCCAACAGAATGTGTGATTTCGCGAAATTAGCTTATTGGAATACTATCGCTGAAACAGTGCCATAACACCATCTTATTGAAAGCGCACAGTGTCGAAGAGGATTCTTTTTTAGCGCAGTTCTAAGAATATAAACCCTTTCAGCATCTTTAAACAGTGTCTTCGTACCAAGATTCATCAGCCAACCTTTATTTGAAAGTCGGACTAAAATAAAAAAAATTGCAATTGAATGCTTTTTATAAAATACTTGATTTATTTAGTTTTGGAAGTGCTATGATATTACTTCTTTGACAGTAAAATATACGTGCATACTGCGTTGCTAACGCTGGTGCAAATGTTATTCTTTTTTTCTCTCAGAGGTTTGGGAAAGGAGTTCATGTTTTAATGCAACCAATGAACATAAGGTTAACATGCATTGTTTTATCAGGTCTTTCTCGAATTACATGTAAATTGTTCTAAAAATCCTATTTCCAACTGTATACCTGTAAAATTTTTCACCTGTCGCTTTATTTTAATTTACTAAAATTATGTCCATTACAATATTCAATTTATAAATAATTTACTAGAGGAATTTCATGGCAATTAAACAATCTAATGACCTATACGTAATACGCAGTATTACTGATGCAAACAAAAACCATCGCCGGCATCTAAAGGATGCATCCAGGATCCCATTTCATAATCAAAACCGAATTAATGATTTAGTATCAGATATATTACACAACTCACAGAAGTAGATATAGCTACAACCTTAACATGTAAGTGATTCAACCTCAAAAATCCTTCCTTGGAGGCAAACAACCACATAACAACCATTTCATTGCATTCAACAACAAGTTCTGTCCATACCCAATAGGCGTAATAGCATAGAAGACCTTGTCAACAAGAGGGCTATCTCGTTGCTTAATTAAAAGCTCTCAACCATATACGAACTGTACTAAATACACGTTTTTGATAGGACGGAGTAGCCAAGATAGTTTACAGTATGGCATCCTCCACAATTTCTGTGTTTGGAAAACATTAATTGCTGTGTAATGTAAGATAATGCAGCACTCTTTAGGTTTAGCAATAAAAATTTGTGTTTTGTTGTCAAATCTTTTTGTGATGCAAACAAATTATTACTCCATGTACAGGGTGGCGCAATAGAACGTGCATATTGCATCATCTTTTTTTGCGGGGTAGAAAAGGTGCAGGCGGGGGGGGCGCCTACATCGTTGGGTTGGCGGGCTCATGGAGTTTTAATCGCTATGAATCACTTCAACGGGAAGCGTTGAACTCTCGTTCATATAAATAGTCGCCACTAGGCGACTATATTGTGCTGAATATGGACTACGGCGAATTATTGAAGCTCCGAGTGCTAATTTAATTAAAATATGGGTATAGCGTTTTGAAGAGACCGGTTCAACATTTAAACCACAAGCAAATGGTCGCCCAAGAACATCTAGGACCGAAGACAATGTTGAGAGAGTTATGGAGTCAGTACGAGGAATCCACAAATGTCGACTCGCAAGAGATCGGCCTTACAATTATCGCGACGAAGTTTGCGACGAATTTTAACATGGGATCTTAAACTGCATCCACATAAGCTCCAATTAACACAAGAATTAAAAAAGTCTGACTTCATAGCAAGGCTCGCATTTGCTAATGAAATGCTTAATCGATTTTCCAATCTTGCCAATATCCTTTTCGCTGACGACGCTCATTTCCTTATGAATGGGTTCGTAAACCGTCAAAATTGTCGTTACTGGAACAGTGAAAATCCCAAAATCAAACACCAGAAACCATTGCATAGTCCTAAAGTGACAGTATGGGCAGCAATCTCTGGCAGAGGAATAATTGGTCCTCTTTTCTTCGAAAATGCGCGGGGCCAAAACGTCATGGTTAATACGGAACGCTATGTTGAGATGTTGTTTTTGGCTCCAGAAATTGAAAGTTCAAGAATAGTGAATTCCAGAACTTGGTTCCAACAAGATGGAGCTACCTGTTACACATCAAATAACTCCATGGCGGTGGTGAAGCAGATGTTCCCTGGCAGACTGATTTCGAAAAGAGGTGATATCTCATGGCCCCCACGTAGTCCAGACTTGAAGTCTCTTGACTTGAGTCTACAGTAATAATCCAAGAAACATCGTTCAGCTCAAGGAGAATATCCGTGGTGAAATGGCAGCCATTACACCAGTATTACTGAAGAAAGTTTTCAATAATTTTCGTTTGCGGTTAGAGGAGTGCCGTCGTAGAGAGGGTCACCATTTAGATGATGTTATTTTTAAAAAATAAACTCCATTTATTGCTCTACAATGCCTTATATTTATTTTAACCATACCTTTTGTATTTATTTTTTAATCTATTTTTTAAATATGCACGTTCTATTGCGCCACACTGTATATTTGCTCTTCCCATTTTGAAGACTAGTTGCATTGTAAATTTTGTGTTTGCAGCTACAAATGACTGTTTATTCCTAAATTTCTTAGCCGACTTACATATTATATGTGAGATATACAGATATTGAGATGTACACATATTACGTAATATTTCTCTCCCTCGTAGATGCACCGCCCAGCGAATCTACGGCGTGATTTTAACGACGCCGTATTCTATATATAATGTCAGCGCCTTTTAATTTATGCATTTTTGTACAACTATTTTGTAGATATATTGATAGTTTATCGTATTGTAAGAGTTGCTGTTTACTGGGCCACTCTTCTTCTAATCTCCAGTCAAATATTTCTAATTTTGTTGTACCGAGATAGATTAGATCATCCACCAATCCATCGTTGTAGTCGTAAATATTTATGCAGCGTTCCGTACAACCCTTTTCTTCATCTAAATAAATTTCACCTCCAAATTTCTTGTCATTGCTTTAGAAGGCCAAAGTTTCCGGCGAATAATATCCATTTCGCCAGCGTAAAAAAGTATCTGCGACTTCTATTACATAGGGTTATTCATTTTTCAGTTTCAAAAGTAGAGTTAAAAAGGACACACATAAAGTTATGATTTCGATGATACTTTTATTTCACTATAATGCTTGGACCTTGCCATTATGCACGAAATACAACGTCGTTTAAATGACCACCTCTGGATTGGCTGCAGCAGTGGATCATTTTGAGGTTCCTCCAGCATCATTTTCGAAAAAATATAGTCACTTTTTCCGAATGCAATGGGTTTTCCACACTCTCTTCTGGGTTTCCTAGAGCCCGACAATTTTGCTTGCTGACGTAACCACCGAGTGAGAAATGAGCTTCACCGCTGAAGAACATTTTGTACGATTGAAACCTCATTTTTGTAGTAAGTTTTGGCTAATTTTAAGCGTTATTTGGTTATTTGTAAACGACCAAACTTTCACTAAATAAACAACACTTCAGATGACAGGTATTTAACAGCTAACAGCCTTGCCAGACCGGCAGTTTTAAAATAACTAAATGGATAAATTATAGATAGTATCAGTTGCGTTTATTGGTATTTATTTCATTATTATTTCTTACAGACAGAACAAGTTGTAATTAGCCACACTATCCTTTCAGTAGCGTCTTTTAATCGATAGGTAAGAGGATAACCCTCGATGGTTAGTAGCAAATTCTGGACATAAAAAGTTCGTTCTCTTAAATAGCTCCGCTGCCAGTATCCGTGTTTCCATTTTGCTTAAGTCGCCCATAACTTCATTCATAATTGAAAAGATTTCATCGTTTGTACTGCCTTCTGTAACTACTAATCTGTAAATACAGATCTCTTTACAAAGGGTGGCTAACGAATATTGCTAAATTAATAAACTCAAATAATTGTTTTTATTTCTTATAAATTATACTTTCTTTATTTCTTTGAAAAATAATTTATTATCAGGTGCACAACTAAGTTCTCGCTGTTCTTTTTTACAACTTTATTATGAAAACATGTTTACAAATGATTCATTGAAAGTACTTCCCATCGCTAGCTACCAATTTTTTCCCATCTTTCTGGCAAAGCTCGAATTCCATCACGGTAATACTGTTCATTTTTTGATGATCAACGAATCTAGCCATACCTTGACGTCGTCATATGAGTGGAACTGCTGGTCAGCCAGACGTGTGCCATCGAGCGATACAAGTGACAATCGGACAACGCAATATCTGGAGATTATGGCGAATGGGGTAAGACTTCCTATTTCAGCTTTTCCAGGAAGGTTTTCCACGAGAAGCATGCTGACGAATCACTTTTTCGTGCCTCTCCGCGTATTGTGGGCGTTTCTCGTGCATAGCTCTGCTCAATCGCAGAGCTCGGCTCAATCGATACCGATCCCCAGTGGTGGTTTCGCTTGATCGAAATAACACCGGCCTGGTCCCACTAAATACACAACACAACCTTCGCAGCGTGAATATTCGGCTGAGACGACGACGTAGAAGCATGACAAGGCAGATCTCTTTACTTTCTTTTCCTTAGATTGGATCCACGGATCTCCATCAATCAATATCGTCAATTTAATGTCTTCGTAGGTTTATCGTCTTCCTTCACATCTTTAAAGTGACGGAACTAATCTCGACACTTTGCTTCACTTAAAGTAGCATTTCCGTAAACGTTTTGAAGCTCTCGATGAGCTTCAGCGGCCGTTTTCTTCGATTGAAAGAAAGAAATCAATACTTCCCACATATGACGATTATTTGGCACAAAATCATTCATATTCAAACAACCAAAACAACATGACGTCAAATGAAAATCGCTATTGTGTCGAGGCGGTATGTTTACAATATGCCTACGCTTGGATCGTGACGTTTAGGTTATGGCGGAATCGACTAATACTTACAGCGTGCGCCATCTATAGGCAAACAGGGGGAACTTAGTTGCGCACCCGATATTATTATGTTATGATCTTTTTAATGATTTTTAAAAATAATTGCATTTAAATTACCTCTACGCTCAGTGATGCATATGTGATGTTGTTATTCGTTGCTGTACGGAAGGTTGCAGTCTCCATTGCTCGTATCATTAGAATCTATTATTTGAAATCATATAAATTTTTTGATTTTGTTTTATAAAGTGTCTGTTTTTAGTAACTCAAAAAGAAAAAATCACTTGCACTAAAGTTAGAAGATTTTGGTGCTCGGCAGAATTTTGCTAACTTTACAGTTTCTACTTCAATTCTGTCATAACAGGCCTGGCTGTACGACAAGTTGCAGCATCTTTTAGAAATCTAACAGAGCTGAAAAGGATTCCCTTTCGATGTAGCTCTGTAGAAGTAGGACGTTTTCAGCATCTTTAAGTAACATTTTTACAGCTACATTTATCCGTTGTCTTGTACAAAACATTTGTATCGAATATGTTGTGGTCCATGATTTATTAATTTTCTATTGCCTGCAGCTAGATAACGTTGTAAGTGTACAGACCTTAGGATGCAAAGAGCATAAGAGCCCAGTGTTGATCCCCGCCTGGGCGAGCCAATTGCAGAGAAGGTGTTCTATCGATCCTCCTCCTCTTCTGGCTACAACTCCTGCAGAAGTCACTAATCGCCACCTTCTGTCTCACTGCATGTCTTCCAATCAGACAGTGTCCCGTCATGACAGATACAAGTAATGAGACGTCGGGTCTTGATATCGACAGCAGTGTGTGTGTGATTACAGCCTCGAACAGACACCCAACTACCATTTGCTGCTAAATATGTATGAGCTTGCAAGTGGCTAGAGGCATGCCCACGGACTCCAACTCGGCTGGAGTCCGTAGGGTTGTTTCTAGTCTTGCCAGTTCGTCTGCTCTGCAGTCCCCTGGTATGTCCCTGCGGGCCGGCACCCACACAAGGTGAATGTGGAAACCCTGAGCCATCTCGTTAAGAGATCTGCGTCATTTCAAGGCTGATGTTGAGTTCAGAATGACAGAGTCCAGAGATTTGAGGACACCTTGACTGTCAGAGAATATGTTAATCTCCACCTTGGTGAGGGCATTATGCCTCAGCCATTCTGCCACTTCTGCTCTTTGTTTAGACCATTCGCGTATCGGTGGACAAAATTTCTCAATTGTTTTGCAAAGTTATAGACCCCTAATATTATGATGGTATTTGAGAAAGCACAAACAGCTAAGCGTATTATGACGAATACAGCAATATCTACCCAGCCAGCTGCCAATGTAATCAATGTAATCTATTTCGCAAGTTTGAGTAATAAACTCAGTTGGCAATAATAAATAATTGCTAAAGAAATATCACCTTGAACTGAATAACGAAACAAAATAATTTGTCAAATTAACGTAATATTAATATAATATTAAATCATTTTTCTAAATAGTAACCATATAACTTTTATGTTTGACGCCTTAATTTTCTTTGACATGCGTTGTGTCGCTTTTTTATAACAAAAATAGACTAAGAAATATCTAAATATAAATTAAACATAATGTCTGTCTTCAAGCTATGAATTTTAAAAAGTTAAGCAGTTACAGTTACAGATTTTTATATTTTTTTTAAATAAAATTATCTAATTACTAAAATGTATGTCAACTAAAATCCTCGTTACCATTGTAAGCAGTGCCAACATTTTACGTAAAGCCGCTTATTAATTTCCAGTTCAAGAAAGTTGCTTGCACCTAAACAATTTTAGCTATCTGTGCATCCGATTACATAGAAACGGTATTATATAGAGCAAACAAAGTAAAGGAAGACATTAAGTAGAATGTAGATGAGAACCAACTAAGTAAGTGCAATAAAATTGGCGATAATTGCACTTAAACGTGCCACGATGAGTCTAATTACTACTACTAAGGTCATTGCTGCTGCTGGCACGTTCTTCAAACTATAAGCAAAGAGTTTTCTTTCCACTTTTCTGTGTTCATTTAAACCACTTTGCTTTAAGCAAGTGCTCGACGTTTGCTATAAGAAATTGTTGCTTAAGGAATCAAGAAACAAGAAGTGAAGAGTCATGGTTTTTATTTAAATATGTAGGACTGTGCGGTTTGTAAGACAGTGCATCCTCATTTCCATAAGCTCTAAGGCCGCAAGTTGTGCAATTTCATTAAATCTAAATTACAAATATTATTTGAGTTGTAGATAAGCTTCGTGGTTTAGCTTCGGCAAGTCATTTCCTAAAACATGTCGATAATCATGAGTTGAATGGGGATTAAGTGATATTATTATGATTGGAATTCATTTCGTAAGAATCATATTTTCATCATCTCCAAATAAACATTGTAAGACTGTTTTCTCCTTCCAGAAATTCGTTTTTAACCATCTTCTGCAGATGTTAATGAAGAGATACCACATACCTAAATCGTATTATTAAAAGGAACTACTCAATCGTATATCATCTAATAATATTGTTTGAAGAGCACCAGTTCCTACTTTTTCCCATTCGTGTTATTTGGCATTTGTACTCAATTGTGCTTTTAAAACCTTTGGCTAACAACAAGATGTTGTGCCTGCTCTTGGAAATATACCATCGACATATCAAATCAAAAGGTTTTTGAATGCTTGGGTTAATGTAGTCCCAAGTTAACGAATTTTAAGAATTTTGGGACTCTAAAGCTTCTGAAAAGTGCATGAAATTAATAAATACCTATATATATAAATATACTTCCAAGAAAATTGGAAGCTATGTTGCATGATGGGCCTTATGAAGTATATTTCGATTAAATAATCATACGCCAGCAATGCCGTATTTTGCTTTAATAAGCTATGTTTCCCCTTGAAGGTATACTGCATACAACATTATGATTTGCTACGGTTCCTGGATCAAAAGATGATAACACTGTAGATATCCGAAGCTTATGGACCAACTATTAAAGGGTGTCCCAACAAGAACGCAAGATTTAAATTTGGCGCCATTCGAAGTGTCATTGTTTGACATTTGAACACTTGTTATTGTTTGCTAGTAGAAGGTACGAGGTTAGTAAAAATGGAGCGTTACATGAATGAACAACGCATTCTCATTATGAAATTGATTTACCAAAATGGTGAAAGTTTTGCGGCTACAGTTCGCAAATTGCGATCAATTTGGGGTCACAATAATGCTCCAAAAGAGTCAACTGTAAAGATATTAATGGATTTTTTTTATGAAAATGAGGCATGGCAGCGCAAACAGTCAATGGTGTTCGGTATCGTGAAATCATAACCAGTTATTTCGTGCCTAGAATTGAAGAAATGAATGTGGAAGAGCACGTCGTTTCAAGAAGATGGCGCCACATGTCATACAGCCAGAGAAACAATTCAATTGCTGCATCAGTCATTTAATTCTTGCGTTCTTGTTGGGACACCCTTTATAAGGTATGTGGAGAATTTGTGCAGGATAATTTATAGGGTGTTAAATGCGACCACCTGCAAACCCAAAAAATTTCAAGGGCTTGTGTCTCTTTCCAACTCAATCGATTTAGTATCATTTTTACAGAGTTTGTCTTCTTTTTTCTGCCAACTATGCAAAACTTTGTGTTGATCCTAGCCAGTAGTACGCTTCAGGTTTAAATCTCGGGTTCGTTAAAGCATTTTTTTTTTTTAACTCAATCAAAGTGTAGTTTCAACTCGGCTCAATGATTCAAATTAGGGCAGACATATAATAAAAAACGAAATCTCTTGCATAACTTGAATGGCTATGGAGGAGCTTCTCACGTTCAGTTGGCTTACATTCTATTTGTAAACTAACTCAAAGCAACCTACAGTTTAACGATGAATCCGAACGCGTGCTTTAGCCTTCCTGTTGGCCGGATGTTGATAATGAAATACAATAACAACCCAATTTGTTTGACATATAATTAGTTTTTGTCACATAATTAGGTTGGCATGTAATTAGATTATAACCGAGTAGCGAATTAAAAATTAAACCATTTCAAATACCTATAGTTAGCTTTTGTGATCCAGAAAGGGCAGCCTTGACTTACATGAAATCTAGCTTTACTTACTGCTTGAAAATCGAATACTAGCTTTAAGTTCTCTTAAACCGATTTTCTTTACTGATGGAATGCATTTATTGTGACTTACAAACTGAGGCTTTCCCACAATTTTGTCACTGTAGAGAAATTTGTAAATCGAATCCGGGTACTGGAGCTCCAAAAGATTTGCATTCCATATCATTTACTCTCGAAAATTATACTTTCTTTTAATTTGTAGTTAAACTTGTATCAAAAACTTTAGAAATGCTCATAAAACTTGTTGAAATGCTCCACCAGAAGGTACCTGTGTTCATTTTCTAAAGTGAACGTTATACTGATCCTGTTAAAATTCACATAAATATTGGTTTCTGAAACTCGCTTACATCACCAACATATTGAGCAACATTTTGGAAAATGTCTAGTGTACAGATTCCAAGGTTTTTGTAAGGTCTGCCTTTCAAAAAATGTCTGATTTCTCAAACCAGCAACTCAAAATATTTTGAGGTACAAAAATATCCATTCAGCAGAATCGCTATTTACTTAAAAAAATCGGTACTTTAAAGTGTAGCCTCGCTTAATTGTGATTTTCACTCGCAGCGGAAATGTACCAATAAATTAATTTTAAGAAAATCTGTATTCTCCATTTTGTTTTTACACCTTCACCAAAAAGAATGAAGGTATTCTTATATTATTTGATACGTCAAAATAGAATCGTCCACAAGAAACTATCAAGTATGTTTTGTTCACAAATTTTTAAGTCGTTTGTATGACTGGCTGGTTGGCTTTTAGACACAATGACTGCCTTCAAAATTTTTGAAACTTCTTAAATCTTGGCACAGCCTGGGTAATGCAATTGTGTTATATCCGCTCACAACATCTGGTATCTCCCATACAAATTTACCGTTTTCCCAAATTGAATTTGTTTCTTGTTACTCCTAATCCTGTTTCAGAACTCAGTTATTACCTATTGCATTGCGTTAAAATACATAGTAAAGTTTTGAAAAACTCAACCGATTAATCATAACCTTCCCGGTGCCTTCCATACAAGTGACCTATTTGTTTAACCGATATATTCTTGGCTTCACATCTTTTAACAAATTATGCCCTACTCTGCCAAATTTGCCACACATCATGAACTCGATAATCTTCGCTCTGGGAAAGAAAATGGAAAAAATTGCCATGCTACTTCTGGTGCATCCAATGCAATTCACCATTTTTCTTAGCTCCATATCTTTCAAGCAGTTGCACTCAATTCAGTCAAATTTTCTACTTATTATGAATTTAATAAACTTAATTCCGAGAATGAAAAAGGACAGCACTGTCACGTTCATTCAGGCACCTCCCAGACAAATGAATTAATTCTTCTAAATTTAGAGAACTTCTGTAGCTTAAACGTTTGTCAATTGTATAGAGTTATACGAGGGCGGTCCTAAAACTAGACTTTAGAAAGTTATTTTGGTTAAGAGTGACAATCTTGTAAAACATACATTTTAAGTTTCAAAGCGTCACATCGTTCAGTATTTGTATTTGAACATTCAAAAGTAAACGATTTCAGTGAATTTTTAAGCATGGGAAAAATTGGTCACCATTACGTAATTCAATATTTTCATTTGAAAGGTATCAGTCCAACCAATATTAAAGCCGAGCTAGATTCTACTCTGCGGAAATCTGTTCCTTCATTTACGACTGTATTGGATAGCAGAGTTTAAACGAGGCCATACAAACTGCCAAGACGAACACCGTAGTGATCGACCAATTAAACTGTCCACGCCAGACATCGTCGACTAAAAGTGCGTGAGCTAGCTGAAATGATAGGCGTTTCAAAAAGTGCTATGCATTGTATTTTGACAGAAGGTTTGAGGATGAGAAAGCTGAGGGTAAGGTGGGTGCCGCGTTTGCTTTCAACAGAGCAAAACCAACGTCGTTAAGATGTTTCAATAGAGTCTTTGGCGATTTTTCACCACTATAATGTTGAATTTTTGCGCTGATTTATAACCATGGATGGGACATGGTTTATCTCACGCCTGAGATAAAGGAACAGTCAAAGCAGACGGTTTCATCTGCCGGCAAGGTCATGACGTCTGTTTTTTGGGATATGCTTAGGATCATTTTTATTGATTACCTTCAGAAAAGAAACATCATCAATGGCGAATATTATGCTAATTTATTGCAGTGTTTAAGTTATGAAGTTGCTTCTTAAAGACAATGCTGCACTTTACACATTTACTGTAGTAATGGCCAAAATTAACAGAGTAAAGTTTGAATTCCTCACCTTATTCGCCAGATCTAGCTCCCTCGGACTATTTTCTGCTTCCAAAGTTGAAAAAATGGCTCGGTGGCAAAAAAAAAAAAAAAAAATTACCAACAATGTAGAGGTGGAATCTGCGTTTAATGGATGTTTTTAAGGAGTTTGATAGTTCGTGCTATAAACAGGGTACAGAAGCTATTGAGTATCGGTGAAAAAAGTGTACCGAGCTAAAAAGAGATTATGTTGAAAAATAAACAAAAGTTTTCCCAACTATTTTGTGTCTCCTTTGTTAGGTCGACTAGTTTTCGGGTCTCGTTCGTAATGGTTGGTAAAAGGCTGACAGAATAACTTCACCCTTTCTAATTTAAGCTGTATATTCGTAGATTTATATCCTTCATTCAATAGTACTAAGGTCAACATAACTTAGCAAGCATCAGCCTTTCAATAAACTTAATTGAACGAATAAAAATGATCTTTCATTTCACATTCATTTACAGAATTTGTTTATAAAACCGTAGCATTCCACCAGGCTTTCTCTGTCAATCTGCACACATTTGCAATAATGAAGGAATAGGTTGTTGTTTAGCAGAGACCACTATTCCTGTTTTTATTCAATTGTTGTATGTATAAGAACGATAGAGAGTTTATCCTTCGTCCGATCATATATGTAGATTATAATAATAGGAAAATATTATTTAGTATTTTTGTTAACATTGGTTATGTTTCCAACCTCAAACCGCAAATCATACGTTTTTCCTACTGTCGTGTTAATTATTGTTACTATTCTGAATTTATACTGAGGTATTATTGTTTGCAAATTGTTTGGTTTGTATTCATATTGTAATCTTTGTAACAACATTTTGCTAATTATGTATTGTACTTGTACAAATTACTTCATAAATAATAAATCATCCTCAGTACATTTTACGAGTATCTTACGAAAATTGTGTCATCTGTGTGTCATGAAATCCATCCTTGTCGAAGTATTCGAACAAAAATGTAACTACTTTTTGCGACATAAATAAATTACAATATTAATCTTTAGCAGTGCACATAGCAATAGTTGTGCTCAATTTAAAGCAGTGGAATGACCGAAGTATAACCAAAAGTTTCGTCGAATTTCTTGCTGAATGTATCACTTTCATTCGTAAACGATGGGCTTCAATACTGTAATAATTTTTAAACAATATCTGCCCTTGTAAAAGTATTTTCGGCAATCAAATGGTTTGCATTTGTTCCTTTTAAGCATGAGTACATGATATTCACATTACTTGTAAGTCATTAGGGATTTATTCAATAACAAATCATTCGTAAAAGTGTCTCGTCTAGACACTGTAATGAATATTAATGAATTTCTTGGGTAGCTTCGTTTCATCATCTACAAACAACCAATTGTTAAAAGAGCAGTCTATCATATGAGATTGATTTTTCGCCACTTTTCGATTAATGCTTTGTGAATACGTTCCTAATTCTATAATTTCAAATTGAAAAAGAGGTACATACAATGAAATAAAATACTGACTTTTTACATAAGAACTATCAACTATTTATATTTGTAATACTATACAAAAACTATAGAGAAGTGTTAAATTCTAACTTGTTTGTATGATTTTTGATTTCCTAAATTTGTGTTTTGTGATGTAAACCGTATCCTGGGGAGATAAACTTTTTATAATCACAGTCAATTAGTAGATATTTTTTTGTTTTCAAATGGGATACTCATTTCATCACCAAAAGACTAGCAGAGTACCAAATATTGAATTTTATTTGCACAAATCTGAAACGAAAAATGGTCATAAATCGACTCTTTAGAATGAACTGGCACAAAAACGTTTTTAGTCCACGTTATCTCTCTTGTATTCGAATACAGCAACCTGAATGTACAAAGTGGCGACAAACAATTTAAATTCATTAATTCGAAATTCACTGACCGATGTTAACGATGAAACCCTCTTTTAGTTGGTCCTGCCACTTACCGTCAAGAAAGACACAAGTGAAAAGATGGAAATCGCCAAATGTTGATGATCCCCGCAGAATTTGTAATGGTCACGATATAAGGATATGCACTGGGAATGTCCAAATCCGTATAGAGTTCGCGTCGCATCTCCCCCACAATTCTGATGTCAGGGCTACACAAAAAAGATGAATTTGGAAACCGATTTTTATGATGATGATGATGTAGGTGAATAGTCGCAATAGCCGCATAGCCTGCATAACAGAACATTCAAACTAACGAATTCAGATTGCTTAGTGCTCCTGCGACGAGGAATATGATAACAAACAGAACCATATTATAGAAGGTGATTTGGTTATGGCCTGAATGAAACATGAGAAATCATGTTGATCCCATGGCAATTGGTTAAAGGATGGCTTATGTTTAAGAACATACGTGTGATCCATGGAGCCTACTCATGGTACTCAGTCCTCCATGTGATTATCGTTCATGTACGCATCAGATTGAGCAAGCCTTTGTAATGCATGGTACGTAATCAGATTCTGAACGTATTATGTTCTGTATTTAAAAAGGCTCCCTAAGTATGTTTATAAACTTGTATAATAAATAGTTGTTCGGTTCTAACTGAGTGGAATTTTTTAGCCTGATATATGTGTCTATAATATATCCAGTTGACCCGTGTTTCGATTTTTCTTTTAAATAAATTCAATTTATAAGTAAATTTCAATTTATAAAAAAATAAACACTTTATTTAATTTAGCCAAAAATTAGCAATCACCATTTTCAATTGTTAGCTGCTGAGATATACTTATCGTTGATGTTATTTGTTCCGTGGTCCAAAAAGAAGAGTGTTAAAATAGCAAAAGCTATGTCCAAGTTGAATGAAGAGTGCATTGCCACAAATATATCCTAAATTTCCATATTTGGGCAGATCATAAAAGTAATCCTCTACTTTGCAAATCATACACTGTGACCTCCACTCAACGTATGCACAATGCACAACTTCTTTCAGTAACCGCAACAAAAATTTAATTTAGTAACAATTAACTGGATAGTCTGATCTGATATAAAATAATTTAATATGGATAGTCTGTGTCTTCACCCTGAAGACACTAGGAGCTAAGGAGATACTTTAACAATGTTAAATTTAGTTTAATTTTGAAATAGAATATTGAAATAGAATTTTGCAAATAAAAGCATTAAATGATATTACAATGTTATGGTGATATGCTATGTTATGAATATTACAATAGTAACTTTTAGTTAAATTATAAGATTAAACTCATTATTAGAAAACAAATAAAAGTTGGGGGAAAACATAAATTTCCGCAGACAACCCGTATAATTTTTTTTGCTAAATGCAGTTTGTCTGCAATGTCCCAGACAGATCGATTTAACAAAATGTATTAAATGTCAGGAAGCTGTTACTGCATCTTTCACAAGCAATGAGAAGGAGATAACAAAAGGTTTTGCTGATCTTCGAGGACAGATCTAAATTATTTATTTTGCTGATCAAAAACCGGCAATGTTTATCACTACAAGTATGTAAACGTTGACAACTAGAACTTTGGAGTGTAAGGCAGTTTTATCCACCAGGGTGCAGTCATCAATAAAATAGATAATGTGAGCATGGAAATAAGGGGAACTGTAGTGTTTTCAAACAGGTAACAGTATGGCCTTAGTAGTCCCCAACTCACGGTCCCAAAACTAGCCAACCTAACGTATACATAGTCCTGCCATATGTTCTGTTACACAATTTCCAGCGCTTATCGTTCAAAACTTCTTGCGGGAATAGAACCGTTAACTTTTTTTTCAGAACACATGCACTGATTAGTGAAGAATACTAGTCAGCTTGGTTTCAGTTTGCAATCTATTAACATGGAGTGGGGCGTTAAAGAGAATCGAGTCGGTGTAATAGCGTTGCATAAGTGCGGAAAGAGTGCTGGCCAAATTTTCGAGTTGCTAAAACCACTCGGAATATCAAGAATGTTCGTTTATCGTGCTATTGCTCGCTTCGGCGAATTGTCTGGAGTAGAAGACAGGCCAAAAAGTGGTCGCCCGAGCGTTGTCCGTACGAGTGCGGTAGTAAAGGCAGTGCGTGAAAGAATTCGAAGAATTCGAAGAATTCATGTCCAAGGAATTGGATATATCAACCAGATCCATGTCTAGGCTGATTCGGGATGATCTGCATATGAAAGCCTATCGTCGGTCCACGGGGCATCTTCTAACTCCTCAGCTAAAAAAAATTAGGCTGAAAAGATGCAAGCGACTTTTGCAGTGGCACGTGGACAATGGCCATGAAAACATTCTGTTTACGGATGAGAAAATTTTTACCGTGGAAGAAGTTTTCAACAAACAAAATGACAAGATTTATGCCACTTCATCTAAGGAAGCGAAAAAAGTTGTTCCAAGGGTTCAACGTGACCATCATCCCTCTTCCGTAATGGTTTGGTGGGGGGGTCTCCCACCATGGTGTCACATCCCTCCATTTCTGTGAAAAGGGCGTAAAAACTGGTGCAAAGGTTTACCAAAAAGATGTGTTAGAGGGTGTTGTGAAGGGTTTAACCAATACCCTTTTCAATGGACGTAGATGGATCTTCCAACAGGACTCTGCTCCTGCGCACAAAGCTAAAACCACGCAGGAGTAGCTCAGAGTCAATATTCCTGGCTTTATAGCAGCAGAAGATTGGGCATCAGGGGGTCCAGATCTCAATCCACTGGATTATGCTTTGTGGTCAGAATTGGAGAATATGGCTTGCAAGACTCCCCACAGAAATTTGGGAAGCCTTAAAACAGCATTAACCAGAGCAGCGACCTCGATCTCCATGGAAATCGTACGTGCGGGTATAACCCAATGGCCACACCGTTTAAAAGCTTATGTTAAAGCAAAAGGCGGTCATTTCGAGTGAATACAATTTTTTTAATAACCAATATTGTCTTCTAATAAATGAAATAATTTTGAATACAATATGAATATTGGTTTTTTTTATCGCGTTTTATATTTGTAACAGAACATATGACAGGACTAGGTAGATGGCGCCAGTAGTTTGAAAAAAAAAATATTTTATTGAAAAGCAACCGTATAAAACATGTTTTAAGTTTCAAGGCGCCATCAAAAGCAAACGATTTTAGTGAATTTGTAAGCATGAAAAAAATTGGCCACCATTATGTAATTCAATATTTACATTTAAAAGATCTCTGTCCAACCAATATTAAAGCGGAACCAGATTCTGCTCAAGGGGAGCCTGCTCCTCCGTTTACAACTGGGTAGCAGAGTTTAAACGAGGCCGTAAGAGCTGCCAAATTTCAAGGCGGCATGTTGTTTAGTATATTTGGTTTATTTAAGCCAGTTTATTTGAGACATCAAAACTAAACAATCTCTGTGAATTTATAAACATGAAAAAAATTGATCACCGTTATGTAATTCAATATTTCCATTTGAAAGGTCTCAATCCTACCAATATTAAAGTCGAAATAGATTTTACGGGTCCCTGTTCTTTCCTTTAAGACAAAAACAGCGTCGTGAAGATATTTCAGTAGAATATTACGTGATGTTTCATCGCAATAAAGTCGAATTTTTGCGTCGATTTATAACCATGAATGAGACGTGGGCCACCACTGCACACCTGAGACAAGGGAACAGTCAAATCAGTGCGCTGGAATGGGAGAATCACCTCCAAAGAAGGCGGTGACGGTTTCATCCACAGCCAAGGTTATGGCTGTTTCATCAAGATAATGCTCCAGTTCACACATCCACTATTGCAATGGCTAAAATGAATGAATTAAAGTTCGATTGCTGTCAGCACGCACCTCATTCGTCAGACTTAGATTCATCGGATTATTACAGACTTGAAAAAATGGCTGCCACATGAGATTATTGTGAAAAATAAAGAAAAATTTTCCCAACTTTGTGGTGTCTTCTACATCGCTGGGTTGGCGGGCTCATGGAGTTTTAGTCGCTACGAATCACTTCGACGGGAAGCGTCGCGCATTTTGCGTGCACGCATTTTACGAGAACTCTCGTTCATATATTGCTAATAGGCGAATATATTGTGTTGAATATGGACTACGGCGAATTAGTGAAGCTCCGAGTGCTAATTTAATTAAAATATGGGTAAAGCGTTTTGAAGAGACCGGTTCAACATTTAAACCACAAGCAAATGGTCGTCCAAGAACTTCTAGGACCGACGACAATGTTGAGAGAGTTATGGAGTCAGTACGACGAAATCCACAAATGTCGACTCACAAGAGATCGTCTGTCTTACAAATATCGCGACGAAGTTTGCAACAAATTTTAACATTGGATCTTAAACTGCATCCATATAAGCTGCAATTAACACAAAAATTGAAAGAGTCTGACTTTATAGCAAGGCTCGCATTTGCTAATGAAATGCTTAATCGAAAATCCCAAAATCAAACACCAGAAACCATTGCATAGTCCTAAAGTGACAGTATAGGCAGCAATCTCTGGCAGAGGAATGGTTGGTCCTTTTTTCTTCGAAAATGCGTTGGGCCAAAACGTCACGGTTAATACGGAACGCTATGTTGAGATGTTGGACGAATTTTTGGCTCCAGAAATTGGAAGTTCAAGAATAGTGAATTCCAGAACTTGATTCCAACAAGATAGAGCTACCTGTCACACATCAAATGACTCCACGGCGGTGGTGAAGCAGATGTTCCCTGGCAGACTGATTTCGAAAAGAGGTGATATCCCATGGCCCCCACGTTGTCCAGACTTGACGCCTCTTGACTTTTTTTTTGTGGGAATACCTCAAATACAAAGTCTACAGTAATAATCCAAGAAACATCGTTCAGCTCAAGGAGAATATTCGTGGTGAAATGGCAGCCATTACACCAGTATTACTGAAGAAAGTTTCAATAATTTTCGTTTGCGGTTAGAGGAGTGCCGTCGTAGAGAGGGTCACCATTCAGATGATGTTATTTTTAAAAAATAAACTCAATTTACTACTCTACAATGCCTTAGATTTATTTTAACCGTACCTTTTGTATTTATTTATTAATCTGTTTTTTAAATATGCACGCATGTACAAGCATGTTGTTCTAAGCATATCAGATTCATTTACATCGATATAAAAGATGTAGTTTATACTCGTATGTAAAGCATTTTTCGCGCATTTTAACAGCATTTAAACAACTTTCATTAAAATGATCCTGGAGCGAACGGCAATCACGATGAAGCGAATTGATTAATGCGGCGTACTTTGCTAACAAAAATGTATACGATTTTATTCCCTTTTCTATTTTTTTTTTCTTTCCAAACATCTCTAAAAATCCAAATGCCGCTCCTACGACAAAACGTAGTCTTAAAATCATCAAGCGTTACGATGCTGATATCAGCTATTATTACTATTATATACTGTACCTTCTTACAACACTGACTAATTATTTTGTCATTATAAAATGTCATGAGCCTTGATTTTTGTTCTGTACATAATAATCTGATATTAATGTTACTTAAAGATACTTTGGAGAATGTGGTCTCACCGGAGCGCCCATAGCACTGTATCCTTAAATTGAAATTGAATTTACTTAACTTCAATTATCTCCTTATCTACTAAGCTTATTGTTTCATTTCCATGGGTTTCTGCCAAGGAACCACGGCCATCTCTCATGTTTGTATGATAGCAGATATAATGTCATTTCTATAACAACATATCTGCTTATGTAATGTAAACATCCAGGAACAAAATCCTTGCGGCAATCCGTTCAATTATTGTTAGCATAGTACACAATATCTGCACTTACACTCAAGCAAAAATGTAAACTACTTATTGTGTAATGTACGCCACTACTATTCCCATATAAAACTGGAATAATAAAGGGAACAATTCCATCATCTGAACTCAAAATGAGATATCGAGATTTATATTATGCATATAGTATTTAAATACCTGGCTTTTTCAGGAAGCCGGTTTTCAATTTATTCGATAAATCACATTCGGCTACCCGACTAACAAAAACCAAATTGAGTGAAGCGGCCTTTTCGGGGTTTCCCTATAGAGCAAATTTAGAAGGAAAAACGTTAAATAAATAAAAACTATTATGGAAAAAAGTGCAGTATATACATTTTTTGAACTATTGGTAGTGTATTACTAGCACACTTTTCCCTTTTTTCAGTTTGAAAAGTAATGTTAAATAAAATACATACAGGGTGGGCCATAAGGGTGTTGGCGGTTTAAATATTCAATTAAAAAAAACTACGAAACATAAAAAAATATATTTGAATTTTTAAAAAGTAGAAGCATGGGAATTTTTAAGACTTAAAAATATTGTTGTCCAAATGGCTTCCCTCGGCTGCTTGACACTCTTGGAACCGAAGTCGCAAATTTTGGAAAACTCGTTGAAAAGTTGTTCTCGGTGTTTTGTTACTTTCCTGAATAATGTTCCTCTTCAACTGCTCTAAATTGGTCGGATTATTCTCGTAGACTACCGATTTGAGGTAGCCCCATAGAAAATAATCGCATGAAGAGAGATCGGGGCTACGTGGGGGCCATTCAATATCCCCCCCTTTTCGAAATGAGTTTTCCAGGAAAAACATTTTTCAGCAGCTCTATGGATACCCTAGCCGTATGACATGTGGCCCCATCCTGTTGAAACCACATCCTCGAGGTATTGCCTTGAAGTTCTTGCAAAGCTGGCACCAAAAAGTCTGCTAGCATATTGCAATAATTGTTCGCTCTAACCGTCATCGCATGCCCTCTTTCGTCCTCAAAAAAGTATGGTCCAATAATGCCTGTTGACGTTATCTCAGCCCACACGACAAGCTTAGGGCTGTGAAGTGGACGTTCATGCAAGCGTCGGGGATTAGTCTCGGACCAGAACCGACAATTTTGCTTGTTCACATGGCAATTAAGGTGAAAATTGGCCTCATCACTAAAAATCACGTAGTTGAAATTGTTGAACCGTTCTAGCATCAAATTGACGAAGTTAAGTCGGTTATTGGCATCATCGGGTTTTAATTCTTGTACTATCTGAATCTTATAAGCCTTCAAAAGAAAATCACGTTTCAAAATTCATCGTAAAGTTGTTCTTTTGACATCCAAAGACTGACTTCTCTTACGTGCTGACTGTTGCGGATTTCGCTGAACTGAAACACGAACACGCTCCACAATGTCGGCTGATCTTGCAGAAACTGGGCGACCACGAACCGTAATTGGTACTGTTGAGCCGGTTGTTTCGAACATTCTGATCCATTTTCGTATCACATTGGCGCTTGGAACTTCACTTAAATCGTGTAAACCGTGTTCATGCCGATACAAACGTCGTGCAGTAATCACTGATTTATTGTTTTCGTAATACGCTCGGACACAAAATGCACGCTGCACTCCTGTGTACGGCTCCATGGCGACTAAATTTCCAGGAAGCGGCGCAGCGAACAACATATCCCCCCGCCATTCCGCGCCGCGCGTTACCGAGAAATTGAAGAATTAAATCGCTAACACTCATATGGCCCACCCTGTATAAAGCTATCATTTCGATTAAATTTGTATTTCATTATAATGTCTGGATCGTTCCATTTTGTACGAAATACAATCGAAATGACCGCCTCTGAATTGGCTGCAGCCGTTTAAAGTCTGCTACTCAATATTTTACAGCCTCGGCTTTAATATTGGTTGGACTGAGACCTTTCATATGGAAATGTTGAATTCCATAACGGTGAACAATTTTTCCATGTTTACAAATTTACTAGAATCGTTTACTTTTGATGGCTCATACAAAAATATTAAAAACTTAAAAATATTAAAACTTGAAACTTAAAACATGTTTTATAAGGTTGCCACTTTTCGCCAAAATATTTTTTTTTTCCAAACTACTGGCACAATCTTTACATCATGTCGTCTAGTTTTAGGAGCGCCTTCGTATGTTGGAGCAAGTTGATGTATTATATCTGTGGTCACAACCCATAACAGCCTAAGTCTGTTTTTCAATATTTTCAGTACAGGAGTTTAAAGTTTTGAATCTTCACTGAAAATCAGGAGTAGGTGTTTTTTGGAAAACTTTGCTACAGATTCCAAGGAAATGAATTTCTTTACTTATTTGTTAACAAAAAAATAGTTGTTTATTCTCGCAGTCAAAAGATATTATCGAAAAAGACTCTTAGGCTCTTATGAATTGTTGGACGAAAGAAAGTCAAAAAGTTCAAGTTGAGTTAGGCTATTATTCCAGATTTAATAAAAAACTTTAAGTTTGGAGAAAGACCTTAATTCAATTCATGTTTATCAAAAAACGAAATTGTAATTCGGAATAAGAGCTTAACTCAAATTAGAAAAATAAAATTGTTTCTTTATTTTTGGATTAACGACTTAAGTTGATTTAGGCAATGATGAAAAAATAATGTTTATATTTGTTGTAATCCTAAATTGACTTAGGCAGTTATGCCAAAACAGTCATTTAGAAAAATAACTTAAGCTATTAGGTTTTTTAGGATTAATTGCCTTCCTAGAAGAGATACAAACATGAAAAATTTAGAGCAAATAAATTTAGATACGCTGAATACGATGGTGCTAATAACTCAATTGTGTCCTAACTCGAGTTAGGCTGTTACGGCTTGTGACCACAGATATATGAGAGCACTTTGACGGGTTTATTTTTCGACTACCTGCGCAACTAATCTGTTGCACTTTGAATGCAACAGTGCCATTGCGTGACTGTTGTACTGGCTCGGCATGCTGGATAAATCTCACAAGCCCGATCGCTTTTGATAACCATATTTTTAGAAGCGATCTTACCCAACGAAAACGAGAACGAATTCATAAAAATGTGTTCAGTAGATTGGCAAATGGCAGAATCCATACTTAATTTTTCTATGTTATCACATTTATGACGACTCCTTTTGAGTGTAGAAACATCAATGTTTGTGCGCAGACAGCACCACATGCAGATTACATTACGTACATAAATTTAAGTATGAAATTGAATTATGTTGCTTGCTTTTATTAGATAATTAAATCATTTTACAGAATACTTGATGGAGTTAGCTTATATAAGTTATTAGATTCGGTTTTTGTGGTCAAAATCTATATTAGGAAAATAATAACAGCAAAATTATTTTAAATCTTTTACTTGTTTTTTTTTTTTTTTTTTTAGCTGATAGCCATAAGAACTTCAGTAAGAATTTATCTTGTCGTCCAAAGAGGCGCAAAGTGAGATTCTGGAAAATGCATTTTTTTTTATAATTCAGTCTAATGGAGATAATACTGAAAGCGGCTGAAGAAACTTACTTAAACATACCTGAACTATGCCGTATCTTGCTATATGTATTAAAGGTCTGCAATGATGCGATATCGATTGATTCTCTATTTCATTCGTTAAACACTGGGCAGACATGCTGAAAAATAAAGGCAGAAAACAACCACAAAATACAAAAAAGGGAGTTAATATTTTGTTCAATTCTCAAAATGAAAAAAACAATTGTTATACAATATTTTGCTAAACTTTAAATTTGAATAACTTTCTGTAGAGTAGAAAGCAGTGAATACCGGCGTACATACCCTATTGCATTTGGAAAACTGCGTAATTTCCGTACTTGAACGCTACTTTTCGCATATCCATTTACATAAAGTTGAACTTATGAATGTCTGTATGCATGTATATTTGTGTATTTGTATTTTTGTTCCGAATAGGCGTCGCGGCTAATGGAATAACCATTATGAAATTTTTACAGTACATTTACTCGTATATAATCCAGGATGGCATCATGGACTATATTACGACTTGATCGGACAACTGGGCGTAGCATCACCTACAGACATAATAATTTTGAAGGACTATATCTTATGAACTGTTAGAGGTACTTTGTGTGTGCGTGTGTTGTACTTTCAATAATAAAATGTTCATATACTATATGTATATTAAGTGTCCGACCGTGGCGCTATGATTAGCACACGCGACTATCGTTCGCATGATCGCAGGATCAGCCCCGCATACAGCCACTTGTCAATATTTGAGCGTCAGCAATCTCTATGTGTATGATGAACACTTCGAGTAATCAAGTAATTGATAACTCTGCTGAATGATTCTCAAAATGTGCAGTTCAGAATCATCGGTTAACTGTAGGTCCCATTAAGTGAGTCTACAAATAGAATGAACGTAAACCCACTGAATACGAGCAGCTCTACCATATCTCATTCATTTGATGCAAGAGAATTTAATTTTTTTATATTACTTTAAGATTTGAACAAGGACTACACATCTATATTCCTATTAGAGCCACAAGGACGATGCTTGACACGTTTGCCAAAGTTACTGAGTCCAAAGTCTAAAATTTAATAGGTAGTCACCGTCGCTAATAAAAGTTACAGAGACCAAAGTCTAAAATGTAAAAGTTAGTCACTGCCGCTAATGAAATTGTCATATGTTACAAGGTATATGCAAAAACAAGGCGAATTTTCAAATTTCGCGGGCTACGTATATTCGACTTTAATTTTTTTCATGGTGGTACACTCGTCTCGAAGATATGTTGACGGTTTCATCCACATAGCATGATTAGTTTGTTTGTGAGAGGCATAAATATGACAAGTGTTTTGCGTGTTCAATGATTCGCTTTTCATCTCCTCAATCGTCGCAAAACGTCGTCCTTTCATGGGTGTCTTCAATCTTAGGAACAGGAAAAAGTCGCAGGGGACCAAATCAGGTGAATACGGTGGCTAACGCATGATAACGGTGTTGTTTTTAGGCAAATAATTTCTTACAAACAAAGATGAGTGAGCAGGTGCGTTATCATGATGCAAAAGCCATGCATTTTTGCCCACAATTTCGGCCGTTTATTTCGTATTGCCTCACGCAAACGGCACATAACTCCAAGGTAATACTCCTTATTTACCGTACGACCTTGTGGTAAGAACTCCTGATGCACTACGCCATGGAAATCGAAGAAAACAGTGAGCAAAACCTTGACATTTGATCGAACTTGGCGTGCTTTTTTAAGTCTTGGCTCTCCTAGACTCTTCCATTGGGACGGCTGGGCTTTGGTTTCGATGTCATAACCATATACGCGTAATACATCAACAGTTATGACCCTTTTAACCAAATCTGGATCATCGTTGACGTCATTCAACAGTTACTGACGTTGTTTTGGTCAAAATTCAGCAATTTTGGAACGAACTTCGCTGCCATAAGCTTCATGCCCAAAATTTCCAAAAAGATTGAGTGGCATGAGCGAATCGATATGCCGACATCTTCAGCAACTTCTCTGATTGTGATTCTACGATTCTCCATAACAATTTTCTTCACTTTCTCAACATTTTCATCGGTTGTTGATGTGCTGAGGCGTCCGTAGCGAGCGTCGTCGTTCACATCTTCTCGACCTTCTGTGAAAAGCTTGTTCCACTTGTAAACATTTTTTTGACTTAGAGTACTCTCGCCGTATCCCACTGTCAACATTTCAAGTGTTTTTGAGTACTTAATTCCATTTTTTACACAAAAGTTGATGCAACTTCTTTAATCCATTTTTCCCGATAGCAGAAAATCGGCGAACACGCAAAACACTAGTCTTATTTATGCCTCTCGTTAACAAACTAAACATGCTATATGGATAAAACTGTCAACATATCTTCGAGACGAGTGTACCAAATTAAAAAAATATTAATCGAATATGGAATACACTTAGCCCGCGAAATTTGAAAATTCGCCTTATATTTTGAACACACCTCTTATATTAGGTCAAGGTTGGAAAAATGATTATACCTCATGAATTATTAGAAGTATGAATATAGGAGTTATTATGTGTGATAACGATATAAAAAGTAATATGCCCTAGCAAAAGGTTGGCGGCACCACATAATTCCTTTAGAAAAATCGATAGAACGGCTAAGTCAATCGTCATTAAAATGTAAAAGCATGAATCAAGAATTTGTACATTCTATATTCAATTATGATGAGGAAAGTGAGCATAGCTCCGCCCATAGTAAACAAAAATTTAAGCGATGATCTCACAAACTGTTAGAGGTAAATATAATACATTTGTTTGTATTAGCCCTGTGAAAAATTATCGGTACGATGACACTTTGGAAGCAAATTCATACAATTTTAATAATACTAAGTTATTGATCGAACCAGATTACATTGAGTAAATAATCGTGTAATTGATAATTCAACTCTGTGGAATTAGGGAGCTGAGTATCATACGATTAAAGAAAATGTTTTTATGACGGCGTTGCAGCGCAACATTTATAAAAAATTCGTTACTTGTACAAAAGGCCTCAACAAATTTATACTATTTGAAAGTGATAGACGATAATGCATATCGAAAAAATATGTAGAATGAGTATTTACTAAGCAAATTTGAAGATTCGTAATTGTTTTGTACATTCAATTTTTAGCTTATAATGTTTAGAAGTTCAAATATGTCATTTTTCCAACCCAAAGAGTGTTTTTTTAACCACGGTGATAATATTTCTTAATATTTTGTGCCTGAATTTGACTTCTCCTAATGACTTATACCATATCGTTTGAACTCAATATTAACAAATTTGGAAAGAAAAAAATGTACAACTTTTGATTTCAGAAGTTTATGATATGTATTTTTTAAAATGATATTTTAAAAAGTTTTAATTCCAAAAATTTTTGTTTGTCTTAATTCGTGTTTCGGAAATTCTTAAGTTGGATGTTCAACTATTTTCAAACATTTCCTGCAGATTCCAAAAAAATTGCAGTAATTTTAAAATAGAATTCTATGTTCCTGAAACATATGTTTTATGGAAAGTGCAACATTTTTATGTGAACATCAAAGGGAGGTATGTCCTATATGAAAAGTTTTTAAGAAAATATTTTTCTATATGAAAAATTCCTGCGAAGATATTTTTCTAGATGAAAGGTACCCATGAAAACACTCTCCAGTATATAAAATTGGTTTAAATACACTTTTCTTTATGAAAAGTCCCAAAAATAACACTTTTCTATGTAAAAGGTTTTTATGAATACATTTTCTCGCACTAGAAGAATCTATGAAAATTAGGGTAATCGCACATACCTAATTTTCATATTTACTTCTCGTACGAGAAAATGTATTCTTAAAAACTTTTTACATTGGAAAGTGTTATTTTTGGAATTTTTCATACAGAAATGTGTATTTAAATCAACTTTATATACAGAAAAGTCGTCGGTTCATATTTAGTTAATCGATTAGTCGGAATTTGTGATTATTCAGAATCATAGCCAATTAAATAATTTAAATTTTGATTAACCAATTTCGAATAATTTATTCAAAATTCAAGTATTTCGTATATGGAATTATCAATGAACATATAATATTTTTAATGTGCCGAGAAATATAATAAAAATTTAAAGTGTCACAACAATGAAATTAAACATATTTAGTTATTCAAGTTTTTGTTCGATTATGAGTTTTGAATAATTAAAAAAATTATTATGTGAAGATGTCAATAAATAAACATTGATTGAGATTTATGGCCACAATCATCATTGCTGCCGACATTAAAACCAATTTCTGTTTATACTCATATAAACGTGTCTAAAGAAAAACTAAAAAATTAAACACCTATACATTGGCATCCTTTGGCTTTATTTTGCAGCTCATATCTTTGAAGTCCTTTGTAGTTTCCCCATTGAATTAGATATAAATACATAGACATATAAAATCCTCTCCTGTTTTAATCTTGACTTCGTAATATACGTGTTGTGCAATATGAGGCACACATTTAACCAGAACACAATAATCAAGAGCAATGCGGTTATTGGCATTTATTCAGGTTCAATATAAGCAGTAAAATAGATTGATATGATACTGCTTGGTATCCTAAGCACCAACTACTACAGACACACACATACACACATTATACAGTAGGTGATTCCAGTATACAATAGAAATTATACCGACGACCTTTTCCGATCTAATATTTCTTTTAGTATACGAAATCTCGTCTGATAAGACGATAACATATACAAGTTAGTTGACAAGTTTAATTTGTATTAATAATAGCCACGGATGTAGTTTTATTCTAAGAAAAAAATACTAAAAATTGTACAAAATCTGATATTAGATTAAATTCATCAGAAAAATTTGATACTAGATTCGAAATTTAAATACGAAATTCCCATAAGAACTTCATTCGAAAAACTACATTGAAATTGCGTAGGGACCATTCTATCTTTTTTTCCATAATACAGATGTTATTTCCAAATATTCCACAATTTTAAGCAAATTGGCGTTGAGGTTGCATCAAGTGATATCTTGATGATTTTTGTACTTCGATAGAAATATAATTTTTGCATAATTTCATCACCTAAACACCTCAATAAATTAGCATAATTTTCGCCGTAGATAATTTTTTCTTTCTAAATTAAAACAATAAAAATGCTACATTGAGCATCCCAAAAAACTGACGCCATGATCTTGGCAACAGATGAAACCGTCTTCACCTTCTTTGGACACGATTCTCCCATTCCAGTCCTCTGCTCTCAATGAGCCTTTGTTTCAGGTGTGAAATAGTGGACTCATGTTTCATCCATGGATATAAATTAACGCAAAAATTCAACTTTATTGCGGTAAAACATCGCCAAACACTCTACCGAAACATCTCCACGACACTGTTTTTGTTCTATCGAAAGCAAGGGCGGCACCCATCTTACGCATAACTTTCTCATCTTCAAATCTTTGGCCAATATACGATGTATGACACTTTTTGAAATACCTACCATTTCAGCCGATCAACATCCAATACTATTTTGTAGATTTTCTTAACCATGTCTGGCGTGCAAGCCTGAATTGATCAACCACTACTGTGTTTGTCTTGGCAGCTCGTACGGTTTTTTCGATAGCAGAAAATCGCCGAACACGCAAAACACTTGTCTTGTTTATGCCTATCTTCAAAACGAGTGTACCATCATAAAAAAATAATAATCGAAAGTCGAATGTCGGCTAGTTTTAGGACCGTCCTCCTATTTTGCCATTAATGGCCAGAGATACGACTGAAGATATTGAGCTTCTGACATTAAGAAATAATATTCGATTTTTTAATGATGTGGTGATTAGAGATTAGACAGCTGCCATCAAATTTTTAAAAGGACCAACATATCCAAGGATAAAGCAATACAAAATTATTTTAGAATTTTGAAAGTAGTTATGTAATCTCTCTTACCAACATATTTCCCATCGATGTCAGTTTTCTGAATAATGAATAAGCGAAGTATTCCGAAAAACTCCTTTGCAAATGTTCTTTCATGGCATATCGTAAACTGTCAAAGATTCAGGAAGTCAAGATTGTAGTCATTAAGGGCGGAATAATTTCTGCTAACTTACAAATTGTCAAGGAATATATCTTCTTTTGCAATTTTCGAATTTTAGAGAAAGAAATTTTATGCGTTCCATAGAATTTGCTGTCGAATAACGTAAATCGCCTTTAATTTGTTCTCTAGCTTTATTGACCATGTAAAACCGTATCAGAGTCAATTCTACATTATCGATTTAATTATAAATCACTTATACGAAACTTAGATTCGATTTGAACTCCGTCCCACGCCACTTCGTATCTTAACCGAATCTATTGTATTTAGCACTTTTTTTCTTACTAATCCGTATTTATAAATAAATTGGACTCTACAAATTTATTGTTTAATTCTGTAGCAGCTTTTATATTTACTTTTACATTGCACTAATGCAGGTTTAATTAAAACTGTGAATATATAAAAATATTGCTATAGGAATGCAATAAGTGCGTGCACTGGCTTGCTTGGATCCTTTTGAGGTAGTTTTCGACCACTTTTTCACACATCACGGGCGGTATCTCGGCGATAACTTGACGAATTTTGGTTTTCAAATGCTTCAACGTTTGGAGATTATCTACGTAAACACAGCCTCTGCCAGACACCCACAAGAAATTTGAAACGGCATTAAATCGCTTCATCACGGTGGGCAATTGACGTCGCCAAAACATGAAATTACGCTTTCTTGGAAACTTCTCATGCAATAAAGCCAAAATCGGTCGTGTTGTGTGTCCCGTGTCACGGTCTTGTTGAAACCATATATCGTCCAGTTCATAATCTTCAATTGCAGGTCAAAAGAGTCGGCTATAATACGGCCATAGCGCTCTGAATGGTCCCTAAATCATGGTTTTCAAAAAAATAATACACAATGACACTTTCAGGTCTTAATGCGCACCAAACACTATTTTTTTAGATGCAATGGCTTTCCCACATTGACTTCTAGATTCTCCGAGCCTTATATGCGGCAATTTTTCTTGTTGACGTAACCACCGAGTAAAAAATGTGTTTCGTCATTGAAGAAAATTTTGTTCGAAAAATCAGCATTGAAAGCTTGTTTCTGTACCACCCAATCAACATATTTACGGCATTGTGAATGGTCAGCCGGCTTTAAATGTTGCGTAATTTCGACTCTATATAAATGGAAGTGCATATCCAAACGCAAAATACGCCAATTGCTGAGAATGTCGTCGAACCGAAAAATTCGGATTATCCGCCATAGTTTCACTAGCAGAAGCGATATTTTCGGTAATGCGTACGTTTCAACGATGCTCAGGCGTGTACACATATGTAACGCTCCCAGTCTCTTCAAATTTCTTTATAATCTTGCCAATTCCTTGCACAGTAGGGTCACCCCGAAATTCACAAAAAATACCCACGTTTGAATCACCACTTTTGTAGTAAGTTTTAACTAGTTTTACGCGTTCTTCGGTTATTAAACAATCAATATTCGTAAATGGCAAACCTTTCACAGAATAAGTAGCACTTCGTATGGTACTTAACAGCTGACAGCCTTGCCAGACTGGCGGTTTTGAAACCACAAAATTACTGATTTATCATTTTACTCTACGAACGACTTCTTATGCACTATAAACAATTTTATCTAGCGTATGGAAAAGGAAACCTACAGATTAGTAACCAATTTTTATTTCTTTTTAGGTCAGTACCGAATTCTAATAATTTCAACAAATGTGGTAAGTTTACTACTAAAGTAAATAAAAGTATTCTCTTTTATATATATTTTATATTATATATATATGGGCCTATTCATGCCTAATAAAAATGTTACATTTCCATATTATTAACATTCTCGTATTCAAAGCATGTCATGCTTTTGATTAAAATCTTTACAATTAGTCCATTTGGAATATTTCAATAATATTACACATCATTCCATTTATTTTCGTAAACAGAAAAAAATATGTATTTGGAAAAGTCTTTTTAAAATTAAATTATTATTATTATTAATTATGTTATCAATATATTCATCAACGGAATTATAAACAAAAGCATAAATTCTAAATCTACAGATGTACGTATGTCGCTTGCAAAAGTAATTTAAGACTAAAAAAACTTTTTAGCAAATTTGCCACTTTTTGGTCATTTTATAAAATTTTCTAAAATTTTTCAGAAGAGATGTCTGAAAGTAGAGCTAACGCATTCTCTATTACTATATTCATAAATGATAGGTTTTTGTCTGGTTTGGTGCCAAATGGTCCGTAAAGACCTTTGCCTATCTTTACTGAAAACCTCATGTCGACCAGTGTCATTCCGCAAAGGTATTTAATTTTGGCCGATCTAGAAAATATTAAACTTGACATTTGGTTATCCTTGAATATTCTTCAGGCTTAGAAATATTCCAACTATCCGATCATTATACTAAAATGGCCTTTGCCACTAGATAGAAACATAAAAGCGGTTAAAAAACTAAACTCCTACTGTTGGTGTGAATAATTGTATTTTCTTTTTTAAACTCAGTGAATAACATGTTTACATTCCGTTTGTGCATTGAAAATATGCATTTTTTTAATATTCTTTAACAACCACGGTCTTCACCAGACTGGTTCATTAACAAACGAGTCTATGCGACATAGCTGTCGACATACGAGGTGTATTAAAAAAATAAGGCGAATTTTCATTTATTTCAAAAAATATTTATTTATTCATCAATTTTATCTCCTTCAATGTAGTCCCCCTCAGGTATAATACAATTGTGCCAGCGTTTTTTCCAATCCTCGAAACAGTTCTGATATACACTTTTTGGCATGTCCTTGAGCTTTCTCAGCGATTCGGTTTTTATCTCCTGAATCGTCGCAAAACGCCGTCCTTTCATGGGTCTCTTCAATCTTGAGAACAGGAAAAAGTCGCAGGGGGCCAAATCTGGTGAATACGGTGACTGAGGCAAGATGGTGGTGTTGTTTTTGGCGAAATAATCTCTCACAAGCAAAGATGAGCGAGCAGGTGCATTATCATGATGCAAAAGCGATGAATTTTTTTCCACAATTCCGGGCGTTTATTTCGTATTGCTTCACGCAAATGGCTTATAACTTCAAGGTAGTACTCCTTATTTACCGCACGATCTTGTGATAAGAACTCCTGATGCACTACGTCATGGTAACTGAAGAAAACAGTGAGCAAAACCTTAACAATTGATCGAACTTGGGGTTTTTTTTTTGGTCTTGGCTCTTCTTTACTCTTTCATTAGGACGATTGGGCTTTGGTTTCGATGTCATAACCATATATCCATGGTATATAACGTCATTCAACAATTCCTGAGCGATGCTCATGCGTCGTTGGTTTTGGTTAAAATTTAGCAAATTTGGAGCGAACGAATGAACGCTGCCCACGCTTCATGCCCAAAATTTCCAAGAATAAAGCATGGCGTGAGCCAACCGATATACCGACATCCGTAACAACTTCTCTCTCTAATTGTGTTTCGAGGATTCTCCATAACAATTTTCTTCACTTTCTCAACATTTTCATCAGTTGTTGATTTGCTGGGGGCGTCCAAAGCGAGCGTCGTCATTCACATCTTCTCGATCTTCTGTGAAAAGCTTGTTCTACTTGTAAACATTTTTTTGACTCAGAGTACTCTCACCGTAACCCACTGTCAACATTTCAGGTGTTTTTGAGCAATTTAATTTAATTTTTTACACAAAATTTGATGCAACTTTTTTGATCCATATTTTCGATAGCGGAAAATCGCCGAACACGTAAAACACTTGTCTTATTTATGAATCTGACAAATAAACTAAACATTCTATATAGATAAAACCGTCAACATATCTTCGAGACGAGTGTACTAACATAAAAAAAATAATAATAATGATCGAAAGTCGAATGTACGTAGCCCTCGAAATTTGAAAATTCATTTTATTTGTTGAACACACCTGGTATGTTGTTATTACCTAGCGAATAAATGGTAAAGTTGATGAATAATTTCTAGATAATTTTTCTAAAGTTGGTTTCAGCTCTTGTAAGGGAGATTTTTTTTTCAGTATCACTTGTATCATTTTGCTCTTTAAAGGCAGGCGGGCAGACTGGCACACTTAAATCCTCAAAAAATTGTAGGAATTGGAATAATGAAAAGTATAGCCCCAACAAGTAGTATATCTCGAAATTTTCTGAGCGGAATTTTGTCCGATAATACCAAGAAATTATGCAAATCAGAAAAAAAATTAAATGTACTGCAGTACTAAAAACTTTTAAGGGTGTCATAAGCTCTTACATATTAAGTCAAAAAGTAAAATTAAAACTGATAAATTTTACTTTTTGACTACATTCAAAGTGAGAATTTTTACACATTTTGCGTACATATCGCACCCTAAATACAAAAGGGGCACAACTCAAAATTCTCTATTATTCAGTAGAGGCAAAAAACCGTGATCGTGCAGAAGCAACACACTTGACATAAAAATAGACATAACGGAATTTTTCCAGTTAAAGAAGATAGTGATGAGGCGGAAATTTTTATAGTAGTTAGAGATGTGTAATGTGAATCAGTTTATGGGAAAAAGTAGATTTTGACAATTTTTGAGTTGTGCCCCTTTTGTATTTAGGGTGCGATATATAAAATTATAAATGCCTCTTTATATATTTCCACAATTTCAAGAGTGATCAAAGCACTAATATTTAATATTCTTCACCAGTTAGTTACTTTCATAAGCGGAGAAAATTCCGATTATTCGACCCAAATTGCTATATAGTGTCGTTCCTTATTTAAAAAAAAAATGCGGGCTAATTTCTAATGACAAATTTTGACTGACAAGATCTCAAAATATGGTATTTTCTTTGAATTTTTTCTCTAATTTTGGCAATTTATCTACTAAATTTTGTCGTTAAAAGTTTACTCAGTTTTGCTAACAATTTCTTATTACGACACTGCACTCTGTTTCCATTTTTATAGGCGACATTTTTCAAGGATCGTATTCATAGCAATTTATTGGATACTTGTTCTTACTTTGAAAATTTACTATAATTCCATTGCATTTGATATTAAAAATTACAGCAGAAATCATATTTGGATTTTTTTTTGGAATTCTCGGATATCTTCCTTATTTTCCGGAGAATGCAAAGTCAAGGAAATTTCATTTCATCCGCCCCAACCTCTACTGCACTGTTGGGTATTAGTCGTTGAGTTTCAGTCGCTATAAATCACTTCGACGGGAAGCGTCGCGCATTTTGCGTGCGCGCATTTTACGAGAACTCTCGTTCATATATTACTACTAGGTGACTATATTGTGCTGAATATGGACTACGGCGAATTAGTGAAGCTCCGAGTGCTAATTGAATTAAAATATGGATAAAGCGTTTTGAAGAGACCGGTTCAACATTTAAACCATAAGCAAATGGTCGCCCAAGAACATCTAGGACCGAAGACAATGTTGAGAGAGTTATGGAGTCAGTACGAGGAAATCCACAAATGTCGACTCGCAAGAGATCGTCTGTCTTACAATTATCGCGACGAAGTTTGTAAGAGTCTGACTTCATATCAAGGCTCGCATTTGCTAATGAAATGCTTAATCGATTTTCCAATTTTGACAATATCCTTTTCTCTGACGAGGCTCATTTCCTTATAAATGGGTTCGTAAACCGTCAAAATTGTCGTTACTGGAACAGTGAAAACTCCAAAATCAAACACCAGAAACCATAGCATAGTCCTAAAGTGACAGTATGGGCAGCAACCTCTGGCAGAGGAATAATTAGTCCTTTTTTCATCGAAAATGCGCGGGGCCAAAACGTCACGGTTAATACGTTGAGATCTTGGACGGATTTTTGGCTCCAGAAATTGAAATTTCAAGAATAGTGAATTCCAGAACTTGGTTCCAACAAGATGGAACTACCTGTCACACATCAAATGACTCCATGGCGTTGGTGAAGCAGATGTTCCCTGGCGGACTGATTTCGAAAAGAGGTGATATCCCATGACCCCCACGTAGTCCAGACTTGACGCCTCTTGACTTTTTTTTTTGTGGGGATACCTCAAATACAAAGTCTGCAGTAATAATCCAAGAAACAGCTCAAGGAGAATATCCGTGGTGAAATGGCAGCCATTACACCAGTATTACTGAAGAAAGTTTTCAATAATTTTCGTTTGCGGTTAGAGGAGTGCCGTCGTAGAGAGGGTCACCATTTAGATGATGTTATTTTTAAAAAATAAACTCCATATATTACTCTACTATGCATTAGATTTATTTTAACCATACCTTTTGTATTTATTTTTTAATCTATTTTTTAAATATGAACGCTCTATTGCGCCACCCTGTATTTCAAATTATTTAAAAGAATTTTATACATTTTCCTCTTCATAAGGAGAAATTAAATACAAATCTTACTTTACTTTTAAACACCCATTCAAATTTTGGGAAACATCGTTGCAACTGATCAGTATGAAAGTGTAAAGTGTAGTAAACAGAAAACCATTATTATTGCATAACATTGACGGCTTTGTTTAGCTTAGTTAGAATGATTCAATTTACATTAAATATATATACCTATAGTTCTGTTTACTAACTGATTGCCATTCTGAAGGTAATTCCATTATAATGCCTCTCTCATAGATACCCTCGACTCAATTGCCAGAAAGATGGATCAGCCAATTCCACATGCTTCTCTCGAACAAGGTATAGCTGCTGACCATTCAATTCCGAATGTGGAGTTTGGCACCAAGAGAAATAATTCTCTGCCAATCTCACCAAACACGGCAACACCTTGCTGACCGTAAATGCTGGCATGATGTGGCTCCCGTACATCGAGCGTTTTTTTTTTTTTTTTTTGTATCCAGCCTTATTCAAGTGATTCCATACGGATTTTTAAGCAATCTTTGGTTCCTAGGCAATGAAAATAGTGCTTGCATGATGGTCGGACTTGAAAATTTCCATTATTCTATTGAGATTTTCGATTTTCGAAAAAAATTGCCGGAACGAAAACCAACGACATCTTCTTACATTCATCGTCTTACATTCATTGTTAATCATACATGCAAAATTTCTGGACCATAATTCTGACTGATGAGAAGGTAAATAAAAACTTATAATTTACATCACAAATATCGACACAGATTATATTACTTCTTTGTTGGGTTTTATTTACTATACTTTCAAATGTTTTTGAAGACCTAACTCAAAATAAAAAACTTATAATATTGAGAAAAGTTTTTACTTAATCTGTCATTATGCGGTTATATGCCTCAGATTTACAAATGACTTAACACTTTTAAATATTCTTTTAGATTTAGTTTACATCGGTACGGGCACCAAACGAAAGAAAACAATTTGATATTTAATACGGATTTTCATTGTCTGGGAATTTGCTGTCAAACTACTAGCACCAGTTTGATGTCAATGTAATTGAAAATATTTTTGGATATTGAATGTCTTTTTAAATTTAAAGTACTTTAAACGAGACTGGGGATTACAAAATCAGCCACTGAATTCAAAGTTTATGGTTGGTGTTGTAAATGGTTTCTAAATTTCGTTCGAAATTTGTAGTGTTGTTCTTATTGGATTCATTTTACAACGGAATGGAAGGTGATGCGCGTCACTGACTTCACTAGCCGCCACCTACAAAATCCAATAAATTTTAATTAATTTAACGAAGATAGAAATACAATAATGGCCTCATTGACTGTTTCATGACATGTCATCGTCAGTCGTTTGGATTTCTTCACATTCATCGCGAAATATTGCTCTCAATTATCGACAGACTTATATAACAGTTTGGGTATGGTTATAGTAAAATTTAAGCAGATATTAATTTACAAACAATTTTCGACCTGGTTTCATTGGTGTGTAGAACCATCTGCAAAGGTTTCTATAGAATAAGGACATTTTTAATTAAAAGCCATAGCAGCGCTCTTGTTAATGTTTTACCCTGCGGTTTCTGTTACTCTATCATTTCTCTCTAACACAATATATGTAAGCATGTAAGAAAACAGTTTTATGGAGGATTCTTTAATCCGCAGCAAACTTAAAGGACTGGTAAAATACACAAAAGTTGTTGTGCGAGGTGTGTTCAAAAATCTCGAATATTCGACTCTGGATTATTATTTTTCTTTTATGTTGGTACACTCGTCTCGAAGATATATTGACGGTTTTATTCATATAGCATGTTTAGTTTGTTTGTGAGGGGCATAAATAAGACAAGTGTTTTGCGTGTTGCCAAATTGTGCAAAAATTTTTGGTTTTACCAACATTTCGTATTGAAGTTTCACCAGTGAGCTAAATTGCGTCTACTGTATGAAAAACGTTTGTGTAAGCCCCAATACAGCCAACTGTGTTTTCTTGAGCGAGTGTCACCTCAAAGTACCAATGAATATTTTAAGTAATCGATTCTAAACTTTTCGCTCCAATACAGCCAACTGTTTTTTCTTGAGCGAGTGTCACCTCGAAGTACTAATGAATATTTCAAGTAATCGATTCTAAACTTTCGCGGCCGTCATTGAATAGCAGATCTCGTTTATTGCACCGAAAAAAAGACTGCCTGTAAGGTTACTTAATGTAAGAATATCTCCCATATTCCACTCGCAGGATACAAGCAAATTTTTCTGTCTTGTTTCAAAGTTTTTATATAGTTTTATTTATACTTTTCTTTCAAACCGCCTACTTTACGAGGTGTGATCAAAAAATAACCGTTATTTTCAATTTTCCCAAAAAATATTTATTTATTCATCAATAACTATCTTGTCTCCTTCAAAGTAATTCCCCTCAGATATAATACACTTATGCCAGTGTTTTTTCCATTCCTCGAAATACTTCTGAAACGCGCTTTTTGGTATCGCCCACAGCTTCTGTTTTGATTTTTCTTCTATCTCCTCAATCGTAAAAAAACGCTTTTCTTTCATCGGTGTCCTCAGCTTTGGGAAGAGGAAAAAGTCAGCGGGGGCCAAGTCCGGTGAATACGGTGGTTGAGGCATGATTGCGGTTTTGTTTTTGGCCAAAAACTCACGCACAAGCATCGATGTGTGAGCTGGTGCGTTATAATGGTGCAAAATCCATGATTGATTTTTCCACAATTCTGTGCGTTTCTGACGAATTTTCTATTATTCCTTCCTTATTCCTTATTAACCGCACGACCTTGTGGCAAGAATTCATGATGCATCACGCGATTGCAATCGAAGAAAACAGTGAGCAAATCTTCACATTTGTCCGAACTTGACGTGCTTTTTTCGGTCTAGGTTCTTCTGGACGCTTCCGTTAGAATGATTGAGCTTTGGTTTCAATGTCATAGCCATACACCCATGATTCGTCACCAGTTATGACATTTTTTTAAGGAAATCTGGATCGTCGTTGACGACGTTCAACAGCTCCTGAGCGATGTCCATGCGACGTTGTTTTTGCTCAAAATTTAGCAATTTTGGAACAATCTTCGCTGCCGCACGTTTTATGAAAATTACTTGGCATGAGCCGAACGATATGCCAACATCATCAGCAATCTCTCTGATAGTGATTCGACGATTGCCCAAAATCATTTTCTTCACTGCTTCAATGTTTTCATCGGTTGTTGACGTGCTCGGGCGACCAGGACGAGCATCGTCATTGACATCTTCTCGGCCTTCCTTAAAGCGGTTATACCACAATTAAACTTGCGTTCTGTCAACTTTTCAAATGTCCTTGCACATTTAATTTAATTTTTTACACAAAACTTAATACAGTTTCTTTGATCCAATTTTTCGAATAATAAAAAATCGAAGAGCACACCAAAAAACGACTAAACAGGAAAAAAATGCGAAAATTGAACATACGAACATACATATCTACAAAAAACTCGTAGAAAGCTAATAATATGCGACAGTTTTTACTTTATTATTTTTTGGGAAAATTTTAATTTGAATTTTTGTCCTAATTTTTGTCGAAAATCAAAAATTTTCTAAATCGTCTAAAAAGTTGAAATTGAAAACTTTAACACCAATATTCTACAAAATAATACACAATTAGGCATCAAAGGCAAAAATAACAAATGGCTGATAGAAAATCTTTAGCAAAAACAAATACAGTTGAACTTCTTTAACTCGAATCACCATTATCCTAAAATAAAATCCGACTTATGGAGAATTCGAGGAGATTTCGAGTTGTAAAATTGCATACATATACTGTACATTTGTTAATTTTTAGTCTTAAGAAAACACACGCCCTGCATTAAAATTCAATCAGTTTTATTTTAGACATACATACATACACCGATATATTTATTTAAAATATGTTGTTATTTTTTGCTGAATGGGTTCTTTTTTGTCGTGAGTATGTAGTAACTCTATTTTATTTAGCGCTTTATAGTGCTCATCGTTTGTATTTTCATTTGTTTCCACAGTTTTTCTGGATGGTTTTCTAATAACTTCTTCCACTGAACCCTCCTCATCACTATCTGATAAGCTTTCAGTATGAGTTATTAAATATTTAGAGCACTGTTGGACTATATCGTCATCTGTAGGATAATTTGATATAACAACATCATCATCAACTTTAAAGTAATCGAGAAGAGTCCCATTGGAAGTTATATGATTCAAACTTAGCCAGGCTTCATAGTTCGCTTCCACAAAGTTGAGATCTTCATTACAATTGCTTAAGAACATTAAAGGTATGTCATCCTCTTTGAGAAAAATTTGACATACAGAAGCTTGTGCCATCATTTTTATTTAAGTTATGGAGAAATTCAAGTTATGGAAGTTCGAGTTATGGAAGCAAAACTAAAGGGAATTCACCACATAAGCGCTCTTGACACTAGATTTGCTTCGACTTAAAGAAGATTTTAACTTACAGAAGTTCGAGTTATAGAAGTTCAACTGTATTTCACTTATTGCCAATATCTGAATTTTCTTTATCATTACAATTTGGTGCTTAAATCCTGTTCTTCAATTTACTATCTATTATATTGGGATTTCACTGTATCCCATGTTGTTCATCTCTCATATAATTTTACGGAAGCTCACACAAAAACAAATAAGTGGCTTTCTTAGTAAACATAAACAACTTCAATGGGTGCAGAAAATGAAGTTCATTTTAATTAAAAATCCAAACATGTTTTTTAATCTTCATTTTACGTTTTAATTTTCGACTAACCTAATGAATATTTAAAAATATCTAAAGCCTTTTTTTATCCTTTTCTTTCGATTATAACGTCTACAAAGAGATGGAAAAATTTAATTTTATGTAGTTTACCAAGCTGAAACAATTTAACCACCACACCACCACTACCACATCAAAAATCATCAAAATTGAAAATGAATTTAATTCTTGCGTTTGGTGAATAAAATTAACAGATAATTTGAAATCAACATTTGCATTGTAATTAGTTCGCTTTTGATGTTAGTATAGTTTAGTTGGGGCCGGGTTATTAGAATAAATATTAGTTTAATAAAATACCAACAACCTAAAATGTGATTATAGACAACTCTAAGAATAACCTCGCTCTGAACAGTATTTTGTTCTCTTTAGAGGAGGCTGGTGTCAAAGGTTGTCGCATACGCAGACGATGTGGCAATGGCGGTTAGGGGAAGTTTTTAGGCACACTCAGAGATATCATTCAAAGAAACCTTCTCACTGTAACGAAATGGGTGGAGGAAATTGGTCTCGAAGTAACTGCAAACCAGACCGAAGTGGTTCTGTTCAACAGAAGATACAAGATTTCACCTATGGATCCTATATAAAATCTCCGAAAGACACTCACTAACGACAACGTTACGCAAAAATGGCCATGATCAAATCGCAGTGAACTGGCTATCATGGCTGTTTGCTTAGTGGGCTTAACAGGGAAACATCTAATATGAACTACAAATTCTTAACAAAACCGAATCTTACAAAACCGAATCTTTCTAATGCCATCTGGTGTAACTCAATCGCATTCATACAACACGAAGTACAGAATACTAAAGCCATCTATTGGAAAAGTAATGGATTTCTTTTTTCTATATCTTTTATATACCCATCAGAGTGCAGGTAACTTCGAACATTGTAGACATTACTTTGCATCCAGTTAAGTAAATTATATGCAATGAACAAATATATAATAAAAAATCTGTGATTGAAAATATATGCTAAAGTCAGTTTTATATTTAAATTACCGACAATTCTACTTGCCCTCTTCTTTAGTTCGTTTCACTGTTCCATTCTATGCCGCTCAATGATTTCATTATTGCAGACTTTGGTTCAACGTTCGGTTCTGCCACTGCACTGTATTCGGATATTCTTGGCTACGTCAATATCGATGCGCAACTCATGCATCTCATGAACAGTACGAGGCGGATACTTTCCTTTAACTATGACATATTATATTATTATTATTAACACATATTTCATGGAGAATTTTTCTTCCGAAGACAAGTGAAACAGATCATTCACTTTATCCCCATATTCACTAAGATAATATATGGTAAGTCGAGAAACAGCTTTATCATTATATTTATTGTTAAGTCCAAAATGTTTACTAGCTACTTACCTTGCCGTCAACCCAGCCCACCTTTGCATACATTTCCCCAGTGCTTAAAAAAGATGACTGGATCAAGAAATGTGCCATTTGTCGAAGACAGTATCAGTCATTCCGACTGTGGTTTGCCCATTATATTCCTCATAAGCATAGTGAAGAGGACACCCAATAGATTATGGCATCTTTAGGAACAAACTGATCAGAAACCATAGGAGTTTTACATGAGTCTCGTCATGAAGGTCTCACCCACGGTGTGCCAATCACACTGGACATATTACGATGCCGAACAAACTTGGGCTATCTAGAAAGTAGAATTGACAACTACCGCAATTGTCGGGTCTTTCTTCCTGTCAGACAATTTTCGTCTTCTTCATAAGTGGCGACTGGAATAGACATCCTTATCTATTATGCCCGTAGAAAATAATTCCAAGCTCCTCGATCTTCTGCGCTTTTCCCGCAAAAGCCTGGTCCTTGCAACGAAGTTTTAGTTGCCCTCTTCTGCGCTGCCCATCGAGCATTTGGGTCCATCCGCACAACATGACCCATCCAACGCAATCGCTGTATATTAATGCGTTTGACCACGCCGATGCCGGCCTATAGCTCATACAGCTCATTGTTCATGCGACGTCGATACTTTCCGTCAATGATCATGGGTCCATATATTTTCCGTAGTATTTTCCTTTTGAAAACTGTCAGTACTGATTCATCCGCTTGCGTCATAACCTAGAATTCTGCGCCATATAACTAGACAGGTAGAACCAACGTCTGGTACAGTCAGATTTTTGTTAGTCGAGCGTGGGCTTTATCATTGAATCGCTAGCTAGCAATACTCTTCTCTTTATCTCCATGCTGACATCATTCGTTTTGTTTACAGCGGAACCGAAGTAGATAAATTGTTCCACCACTTCAAAATTGTAGTGGTCAACGTTCACACTGCGTCCCAAACGAGTAGACTCTTTGTTCGTTGAAACCAATAACTTTGTTTTGTCCTCGTTTACCACCAGACCCATTTTCGCTGCTTTCTTCTCGATGCTTGAGAAGGCTGCAGTAACATCTCGCAGTTTCCTGCCAATGATGTCTATGCCATCTGCAATGCGAGTAACATATGTCTTTTGTTGAAGATGATACCAGATGTGTTAACTGCAGCTTTCCTTATAATCATCTCCAACAGTATGTTGAAGAGGTCACACGATAGAAAATACCAAATTAATTAGGTCAATATGGGGCATAATCCCCATTAACTTAGTTGAGGTCTATCTTACTCCTCAGTAAGATCATAGCCTATACAATCGGACAATTTTCGACCATTATCATTTCATAGAGGCGTATCAACTTTGCAGAAATGTTGAACTAAGCCGTGGCCATTTTGGCGAATCGAATAGTTGAAGACTGATTTATTCACAAAGAAAACTTAATTTATGTGGATCTCCTATGCTGGGTTGATCTCTAGGATTTTTAATGTTATGAATATATCGTTAGTTAGAGCTTTACCAGGTCTAAAGCCGCCCTGATAAGATCCCATTAGGTCGGATAGAATATGCTTTAGCCCTCACATAACGCACGCGAGAGCAATTTATTTAGCGACGGTTAAAAATGTTTGATATTCACATTAGGAGGTTTTTTTCCGAAACATGACAAAATATCCACAGATTCCTATTATGCAATTACATATTATGCAATGGTTTGTCCATATCCTGCTTAAGAGTCATTTCATGCTCATTATTAGACCTTTACTACTGGTCTTAAAGAGCTCTTTCAACAGGCTATCAGCATCTGGAGTTTTCCAGCGTCATCTGCAGCTTAATATTCCTATTCTAGTATTGTTTTGGTTCGCTGATGTGCAGTTTATGCCATCGTCGATAATTGGTGTGATTTCTTTACTTGTTTCGTATTCTAGAATACTTTACAACTTTTCATATCTATTATGAGATATTATTATTCACAAGGAAATCACTAGAAAAGGACCTTTCTCATGATTTCTGATGTACGTTAAACATGAAAAGGCGTCTAATTGTGAAACCAAAATGACAGGCCAACAGGCCTTTTACATAAAAAGGAAACATCTGCAACTGAAAAATAATGTTTTATGCCAGTCTAATTTGTTGGTGGCGGATCGGATGCGATAGCCTAATAAATCAATTAATAAAACACAAAGTTGTGAAATAGCAAGAGAAAAGAAGGAAACGGAGGCCAAGTTTAAATTTAGTCAGCTTCAAAATAACCTTAAATTATCTTTAAATATATGTATATAAATTCTACAGCCGTCGTAGGAACCCTTAAATACAATACCATATTCTTTACCATTAAATTTAATGAAACATTGTGTAAAATCAATTCCTATGTCCCAAACAAAAGGTAACCCTAACAAATAAGGCTATTTACGAAATGTCGACAATTGAATACACAACATACTAGAAAGCACGTTGACAAAATCCAGATTCCCTTTTTAAGTTCACCTTAATTTCGTCCCATTTTCAAATTCCATTTTGACCGAAAATGTACAAAGAGGTTTCATTCGTCATTCTTTAAGTAGTCTTTATCACAATAGAATCTTTAAAACTCTCTTGACATCCCATCTACTGCCTCTGTGTGCATTGTATTTTAAATGAGAATTTATTTAATTTACAATTGTCTTAGTTTACTCAATTGTCATTGAGATGAATCAATAGTGATTGTAAAAAGGTAATTTAGTTTTATTTCACTCTCTGCAGAGTTACCGTTATTTACGTAAACAACGTTTACGGTCCTAGAGAACACTAATATACTTTAAAAGCAATATCTCTACAGGATGCACACGAGTAACTCTAGAAGGACTTGCAACGTAACACACGCAAGATACCTACACGTGCACAAACATCAAGTGCGTCTGTACGTATGTATTTAATGATAGCTGATTGTGTTGTGTCTATGCTTATCTACACACATTAATGCTCATGCATGGCGATGCAGTTGAAAGCGTGTGTGTAATAATTGCCCAGTGTGCACAACGGATCCGTTACGGATACGTAACGGATCCGTTTCTTCGTACTTTCTATCCGTATCGGAATCCGTTACGGATCCGTTACGGATCCGTTTGCGGGAGAAATTCGCCCCAAAAAAACGGATTCGAAAACGTATTTTTTATCCTTTTTTTGGATCAGTTACGGACCCGTTACGGACTTGATATACTGATCCGTTACGGATCAGTATTTTTTAATAAAACGGATCCGTTATGGATCAGCATTTTTTAATAAAACGGGTCCGTAACGGAATCATTTCGTCTCAAAAAAGCGGACTGCAATGCGGGTCGGTTTACCTTGTGATAAAAATGATCTAATTTTGTGTTAAGTTTTTTGGTATAGTTTTTTTATTATAACAATTTAATTATTCTTTAAAAAACAAAAACAAAAACAATATTCAAAATTTAACTAAAATTAACGAATTCATTTATAAAAAGATCATGATTATTTAACATTAATATTTCAAGTGCACTTAATTTAATTATTCTTAAAAGCTATAAAAAACAAAAACAAAAACAAAAACAATATTCAAAATTTAACTAAAATTAACGAATTCAGATCAGAAACGGATCCGTAAAATGAAATAAAACTAATTCTGTTTTTTAACCTGAAACGGATCCGATACGGATCCGAAACGGATCCGTAAATTAAAGTAAAACTGATTCCGTTTTTTAACCTAAAACGGATCCGATACGGATCCGAAACGGATCCGTAAATTAAAATAATACTGATTCCGTCTTTTCGACCTAAAACGGATCCGATACGGATCCGAAACGGATCCGCGTCCGTTCGTGTGCACACTGGGTGAAAACGTGTCATTGCGTTCTGCTACATTGAATGTGCAGACTTAAAGGGGAAATGTGCTTTCAACATTGAAAACAACATTGTTTGTACGTTTCACGTACATATACGAGTACATATACTCGTGCAGCATGTACAGGTTATACTAGAGTGAATCGTTTTAGTCAGTTTCTTTGTTCTTTGTCAACAAATTTGACCGAATAGATACGTGTATATGGGACCAACGTAAATTTAAAATGTTGTTGTGTTGTAGTTATTAATGCGAAATGCAATTGTACAACAAAAATCATGATAACTTTTCAACAACAATGTATTTTAAGAACATAACTGTCCCTGGTATGTCATACCAGCTAATTTTTAGTTTAATGAAACAAATTACATATGTGAGCCAGTAAATTCTCCGAATTGTGTTTACATAGTTTGATTAGATGTTAGCTTATTTTAAATGGAGATCTATGGCGATCAATTTTTAATGACAGTGTGTTTTTGATTTCACAGTGATGACATTCAATGACAATTTCTTGACAGAGTACAGAAGAGGGCGATCCCAAAACTAATCGGCACAAAAAAGTTGGGAAACATTTTCTTTATTTTTCAACATAATCTTCTTTAAGCACGATGCACTTTTTTCAGCGATACTCGATGACTTTTTTCCCTGTTTATAAGTGTTGAGAGCTGTCAAACTTCTTAAAATAGCCAAATTACTTATGCCGTTATCGACAAGTATAGTAAATGGTTCACAAAATGGCATTTGAAATCGTCGCTAAAATGTAGGTCTCATTCAGTAAGTCTAAATATTAAATGCGTGTAGGCTCACTGAGAGTGAATAGCTCTCCCATATCTCCTTTATGGAATTCAGGGGATTTTGTTTGTGTTTATTTGTGTGTAAGCCCACTGAGAGTAAGAAGCTCTCTCACAT
>JAHXMU010000109.1:339617-404913 GCA_019455685.1 Philornis downsi | reverse complement strand
AGCCGCTATTCCGGCCGAAATGTTGGCGAAAACGATGGAAAATGCTGAAAAAGGGCACAATACGCCATCAACGCCAGAGGCGGCCATTTGAGAGATATCATATTCAAAAATTGATGTAAACAAATCTACTTGGAACAAATTAAATGAATAAGATTGCCAACCGCCAAATTTTTATTTTTTTTCTTTGATTTTTTTTTTTAAAAACATGGGTCCGTCGAATATGGGCAACCTTGTAAATGATGATTACAATCAACGGTGATCTAAATTACAGTCTTGCAGCTTGTGTTGTTATCTATGGCAGACTAATATGGGGACACTTTTAAATTTGTTACATTCAATCAAAATTCATTATCATGTTTAACCTCTTCTTAAAGCATTTCCGTTAAATGAATACCATAATTTCAAATAACTAAAATTTTCTTCAAACAACAACTTCCACTTTGAAACATAAATCATGCAATATGACTGAAAATTAAAAGTTGTACATTTGATCGCAAATCGTTCTTTGTTGTCAAAGGGTTCTTGTCAAATATTGTTAACGAAGTCTTGTTATCCAAGATAGAATGGCGAAAAAGTTTCCCCTTTCTAGAAAGGCACTTCAAATTGCTTCGTCACTGTACCAATGTCTATGTGCACGCACGTTGTACATATATATTCTATGTGTTCAAAGAAAAAGATTTACCTTTTAGATGGCACATCGCATGTTCTTGGCAAGAAATGCGCAACACGAGCTTTAAGAAAATAACTGTAGGTGCATAGACGTGACCTTGCTTCAATAAATCTGGAAACAGTACAGTGGAGAGAAATTTCTTCTCTTCAAATATCACAATTGCATACAGTAAGTTATTAAAAACAAGTTCGGTAATAGGATGGATGAAATTGATTGCTAGTTATGGTGTACAATATTCTATACACGCTGTTTGCCAATAGATGGCGCCAGCTGCACGTACTAGCCAATTCTGTCATAACCAAAACGTCGTGAGCCAAGCTTAGGCGTATGGTAAACACACCACCTCGACACAATAGTGATTTTCTTTTGACGTCATATTTTTTTGGTTGTGTGAATATATATGATTTTGTGTCAAATAATCGTCATATGCGGGAAGTTTTGATTTCCTTTTCTCAATCGAAAAAAATGGCGGCTGAAGCTCATCGAGAGCTTCAGAGCGTTTACGGAGATGCTGTTTTAAGTGAAACAAGGTATCGAGATTGGTTCCGTCGCTTTAAAGACGGTGATTTTGATGTTGACGAAGGTTCGCGTGAAGGAAGGACAATGACCTTCGAATACACTGACATTGCTTAATGGGACGGCATTGCTTAATGGGAATCAGTATCATATGCAGGTAGAGCTTGCTTCAGTATTAGGAGTTACCCGCCAGGCCATTTCCAAGCGATTGCATGCGTTGGGAATGATTCAAATGTAGGGAACTTGTGTTCGTTACGAGTTAAAGTCAAGGGATTTTGAGCGTCGTTTTTTCGCCTATGAATATCTGCTTCAGCGGCAAAAAAGGAAAGCGTATTGTAGCGGGAGATGAAAGATGGATTCATTACAGCAAATCCAAAGAAAAGAAAGTCATGGAGGCTGCCCGGTAATGCTTCTACGTTGTCGCCTCGGCCGAATATTCACGCTGCGAAGATTATGCTCTATGTTTGGTGGGACCAGGTCGATGTTATTTATTACGAGCTGTTGAAACCAAACGAAACCTTCACTGGGGGTCGGTATCGGCTTCAATTAATGCGATTGAGCAGAGCTATGCCCGAAAAAGGTCCACAATACGCGGAGAGACACCAAAAAGTGATGTTCAGTGAGATAACGCTCAGCTCACGTGGCCAAGCCCACTGAAACCTATCTGGAAACGCAGGAATGGGAAGTCTTACCCCATTTACCATATTCTCCAGATATTGCACCGTTCGATTATCACTTGTTACACAGTCTGACTGACCAGCAGTTCCACTCATACGACGACGCCAAGGAATGGCTAGATTCGTGGATAGCCTCAAAAGCTGCATTTTTATTAAAAATAAAACAGCGAGAGCTTAGTTGCGCATCTAATAGTATTTCAGCAAAAAATGTCAACGCTAATATGCGTCATCAAAAAATTTAACATTATCAATAGAATCAAATAGAATGCAATTGATCTTAATTCATTGTTTAAATTATTTAACGATGATCAACAATTGGCAAGCCTTAGTAGACTAACAAAACAAAGTAAACATAAATTTCCGCTCAGTTTTCAGTTGACGACATTCTTTTTCCTTTATCTCCACACAAATTACATATGGCCTGTGATTGTGGCAACAGGACGTACATACATGCACGCATACATACATACATAGTAAATTCTGTTGTTTTTCCGCACACAAGTACGTACAAAGGACCTACATCGGAAATGAGAAAACATTTGTCGTTGTGGGTGATGCGATATCTCCTTTGCTAACCAACAAATACACAGCTGAAGTACTTTCTTGCACAATCGACAAAAATCCAGTTAAGGAACAGAGAAAGAATAGAACAGAACAGACGGACAGAAAACTTTATTGTCACGAAAAATATTAGACATTTTGTCGCTTAACAAAAGGAAACCGATGTGTCACGGTTATATAATTTTTAATAAAATGTGTTTTTTTTCTCTCAAGATGCGTCAGCTTAGGTTTAGAGTAAATCCTATGAAGAAAATTACTTTTTAGTTTGAATTATTCTCTAGTGAAGAAGAACACTGCTCAAACAATATCAGGTATTGGCAAAAAAAAAAAAAACTGGGTGGGGATGTTGAATGCTATAAACGATACGCTTGATGTCTCTGTAATGTTGGTCAAATAAGCTTATTGAAAATACGGACGCAACATTCACGGCCACAGGTAGATGTTGCGTTATTTTTTTTATGTGCTTCGGGGAAATGAAATTAAACCAACTTGAAGTGGAACTTCTTATCGAAATCAGGGTCGGCAACCTTTTTTGAGGCGGAAGCAGGTGGATGCAGTACTTGCTGTTGACATAGTGGGGGCGCTTCATGTTTTAGTGTTGTTGATAATAGCATTGTTTTATTTATAACTAAGCTATCGCAACTTCATATGACAATCTTCTCTATACAGCGTTAGAAAAAAATGTAAATGCGACAGCAATCTAAAGGGTGGTGCATAAGTAACGTTAACGGCGACTATATTGATTACGCTCTTGTGCATCATTTGGTTTTGACTCGTGAACCAATTGCATCTTATATGGGAAAAGATGTAACATATGTAAAATTCTTTGTAAAGACCACATAGACATCTCTAACTGCTGAGAACGTCGCCTGGTAGAAGTTTCGGGGTTTTCCTCAATACTTGCGAGCAATGGTCACTTCATTTCGAACTGCACGAGGTCTTCCAGCACGCGGAAGATCACAGACAGCCCCGTGTTGCCCAAAACGCTGAACCAATCGGTAAATTATTAAAGCGTTAAGAGCATTTCGAACATGAAAGAAATTTCGATATGATCTGAATAATCGCATGCTGACTTTCAAAGTAAAATTGAACTTTGGTTTTTTGTTCTGTGCTGAGCCTTTCCATCATAAATTTCATAAGTATTATTTAGTTAATTCTGTAAAGATATGGAAAAAAAAGTTATAAACAAAAAATGTATTCACTGATCAAATTTTAAGGTTACTTTTGCGCCACCCTATGAAAGTAGATAGGAAATAATTGGCGTCGCACATTTTTGTATGCGTTTTGCGAGGTTTCGCCGCTATAAAGCCAAATATTTGCTTCGATATGGGTCTACTACTTCACACCTGAGACAAAGGAATAGCAAAATCAATGAACTGGGATAGGAGAATCGTGTCCGAACAAGGCGAATACGGCTTCATCTCCAGGCAAGGTCAAGCTATCTGTTTTTTGGGATACGCATGAGATTATTTTTATTGATTATCTTCAGAAAGGAAAAACCACCAACGACGAATATTATGCTAATTTACGGCAGCGTTTAGGTGATGAAATTATGGGAAAAGAGCGCATTTGACGAAAAAGAAAGTGTTGGTTCTTCAAGACAACTCTTCAGTCCACTATCCACTATTGCGATAGCCAAAATTTATAAAAAAAAAAAATTATATTTATAAATTTCGAATTGTTTCATTACGAACCTTATTCGCCAGATTTAGCTCCCTCGGCTTATTTTCTATTCCCAAACTTGAAAAAAATTGTTGGGTGGTAAAAGATTTGCCAACAATGAAGAGGAGGAATCTAGGATTGATGGCCGCTTTAAGGAGTTGGGCAGTTCTTATTACAAACAGGGTATAGCAGCTATTGAATATCGCTGGAAAAAGTGTATCGAGCTAAAAGAAGATTATGTTGAAATATAAAAAGAATTTTTCCCAACTTTCCTGTGTTTTCTTTGTTAGGTCGGTTAGTTTTGGAACCATCCTCGTTAGACTAGACTAAAAGCTAAGCAAAAATGTGATTTGTTGCTTAGCCAAGCAAAAAAAAAAATCAGTTAACGTTCGATTCCAAATTACGCTAGCGGGTGCAATAAAACACCGCTAATATCACATCGTAAATGGGGGAATAAACAAGAACTTGCTTGGGGTCCATACGCGTCATGGATTTTCGTCCGTTTGAAAATGTAAACAAATGTGTTTTTTTTTTTTTCGTTGTGATGTCGGGTGATTGTGTGTTGTTGTGTTATTAGGGAAACTTTATTTTACTTTCTTGATTGTTTCGTTAGTGCCAGAGGCAGTGATGTTGATTTTTACCGTGCTAGATACTGTCAGGAATCAGGAGCCATCATTACATCATTTGCATTAAAAACATTTAGTGCTCGTACTGTTACTGTGTAGTTAATTAGCTCAAGTAAAATTTATTTGTATGAGGTTTGTATTGTATGTTGCTATGAATGTAAGCTGAACACCAACGGCGTTTTATTACTCTTATCGATTATATACTAAACATGAATTCGAAACTACAGTTTCGTCTATATAGTTTCTCTACATGATGGTTGTGGTGATGGCGATGGCGATGGCGATGGTGGTTGCGAACTTTGGGACTGGATATTGTGAAAGAGAAATTGTAGCCTATTTTGTGGTATTGCATGGCAACTAAGCAAATGTATCTTGATATTATAATCAGGAAACCTAACCGAAACTTAAATCCCCCACAGTTTCGATTGCAGAAGTACAGGTTTACATTTACACAGCGTATATATTTATTTATATTAATGGCACAAATTTTAAATTTTAAATGTCATATATACTCGTATGTTATGTTGAACTAAATGAACAAAATGTATTATATTTGATTATGAATTAGTTATATTTAACGAAACTACTGTAAAAGTAACAGCTAACTTGTTTATCATAACTATTATGAATTCTGTGCTTTAAGGCGAAAACAATAATGTGTTGTGAAGGTTGTAAGTTAGGATAAGGAGCCATAATATGCCACTGCTTTCTACACCGCTATAGAGATTAGTCGCCATAGTAGCTTCCGTGGTGCGATGGTTAACACACGTATTTACCGTTTACAGGATGGGCTAGCTGAAAGTTACCATTCCTTTCCAAAATAAAAATGTTATAAGAAGACTATTAATTTTTTTGTACGGGTATTTATTTTGCTCTAATGAAGTACATATCAGCTGCTTTTTTTTGTGTGATTGCATTTAAATGCTATGTTTTTGCTCTGATAATGTAATGGATTAATTTTTTCGAGCTCTGCTCTTTATATAGCCTATAGTTTAATTTCGATGTTGGCCTTAAATTGTGCCAGAATCCATGACTGGCCGATATAACCTTAGGATTTCAAATATTACCACAAATGGAAATTTGGTAGCGTTGACTCGGATGAATACGGTGTCCAGTATTTTTGGACAATAGAAGAGTTGCTTTATAACTTGATAGAGGAGGCCGAAGTCTGACCAGATACGCCAGAAGTTCCGCATACACTTTCTACGCAAAAAAAAATAAAACAAAAAGATATTCCCTTGCATCCTGTGTATGAGATATGGGAGAGGTTCTCACATTCAGTGAGCTTACACGCATTCTAGTTTTAAACTCACTCAAAGGGGCCTAAAATTTAACCTTGTCGGTTACTCGATTGTTCGAAGAATTCAGCAGACACACCTTAGAGGTTAAATTACTATAGAGAAATCATCTCTCTCTGGGCTTCAATAGATAGAATTTTTGATTAGTAGGCTCGGGCTGATTTTTCTTGTAAATGTCATTTAGCATTTACGATATCTGCCATATGAACTCAAGTATAGTGTATAGTATAGAGTATAGTATAGTAGTAGTATAGTGTATGGTGTAGCGGTATAGTATAGTGATACAGTATAGTGTAACCTTATAGTACAGTATAGTAGTAGTATAGTGTATACATAGTACAGTGGTACAATATAGTGTATAGTATAGTGTATTGCACTATATATTATAGTATAGTAAGCATAGTATAGTATAAAATCAATGGTCAGTACTCAAACCCATGAACATATGCATGATAGACGCTTATTCATATCACTGCCACGTTTTCTACGCGCGATTGTTGTCAAAAAAAAAAAAAATGGATTATCATAATTTGATAACATCAGCAGTGAAGGTAACTGACTTCGATTGGCTGTCCTCGAGGAAGTACAGCCAAGTTAACATTTTTCCAAAATACTACACGAAACAATCAGTCTTTAACATTAGGGATGCTCTCTTTGAATTAATTGTGGGTTTTCATCAACGATGTTACGGGAAATATTGTTTTATTTTTTAGCTCTCCATCCAGCGCAAAATTTGTCTTGTTATTCATTATGATTTGACACTAGTAATCGCCGCCATTTTCGGCCATTTTGACAAAACCTTTATCGCATTCAAGTCGACTTTGTCGTGTGCTTCCATCTAGTTTGTTTCTCCTGTTTTATAAGGAAATAAATTCAAATCGTGATGAATTATGCGTCAAAGACAGCTATTTGGGATACGTAACAGAGCAAATCGTATTTTCACTTTTTTCACATAGCCAATGTTTTTGTTATCCTTGAAATGCTGCTGACATCCGTTCATATTACAAACTTCAGTTCGAGATACTTGACAACATTTCCTACGGCCAGTTTGATTTTAAATTATGTTGTGAGTATAGAGGCGTAAGAGCGGAATTTTATTTTAGAAATAGCGAAAAAGCTGCGGAAACTCATTGAGTAGTTTGTGATGCATCCAATTCTGTGTCGGTACAGAACTCATGTACCAAAATTATGTTGTGGAAATTCCTCGCCCAGCGGTCTGCCAATAGAGGTTGATGATGATCAAAGCGGTTTAGACCGTCCAGAACGAGCATTAAAATCCATTTGGAAAAGCTTGGACTAGGCAAAAAGCTCGATATTTGGGTTTCGTACAACCTGATAACCAGTTGCGATTTATTGAAACCAAAAAATATCGCTTTTAAAAACTCATTATCACTGGGAAGTAACGTTTTTTTCACAACAATGTCGATTGGAAAGGATCCTGTCTTAAGCAAGATGAACGCGCTAAAACTTTATGAACTGAATTCCACTAAAACAGTTAATGTTTTCAATCGCGTTAAAATTGCATAAAAAATTCTTCAATACGGACGGTACCCTAACTACTGCAAATATTTCAGTCAAGTTAAATGACTTTAACATACCTTCATCCAACGTCCTTTCCGTAGATGCAAAAGTGTGCAGGATACCGAAATGGGCTTGACAGAGGTTCATATCAACGAATGCTATAAATTAACACACAATATAAAAGCAAAGTCATGAATTACTGAACGTAAATTATTATAACTTGCAATCTTTGTACCAGAACTTGCTTTTTTGCTAAACCAGCTAATTTAGATGTGAGGTACCCTAAGGGGATGACATCGCAAATCATTTTCATTCGCAAAACTAAGTTTAATGATACTTTAAACCACGGACCTTCATGAAATTTCACTTCCACACAGCGGCTCATTTCGTCCATTCATTTGTTTTCTACCTGAAACGAAATTTGAAATCTACATTAATTTTATTTCTCTGTCGAAACACAATGAAACAGATATTTTGATTCGAGAATCAGAGACGAAAATATAGTATATTCAATTAGTGGTTTCAAAACCGCCTGTCAGTTGTTAAATACCAGTTACCTGAAGTGTTATTTATTTAGTGAAAGCTTTACAATTTACGAATATGGATCGTTTAACAACCGAAGAACGCGTTAAAATAGTAAAAACTTACTACAAAAGCCGTGATTCGCCCGTGGGCACTTTTCGTGCATTACGGGGTGATTACGGCCGTCATAATAGACATACTGTGCAAAAAATTGGCGAGATTATAAAGAAATTTGAAGAGACTGGCTTGTGCATCATCGCAAAGTACGCACTGCCAAAAATATCGCTTCTGTTAGTGAAAGTGTTCTCGGATAATCTGAATTTCAATTCAGAGCGCTATTGCCGTATGATAGCCGACCTTTTTTTTGGCCTGCAATTGAAGATTATGAACTGGATGATATGTGGTTTCAAGAAGTGCCACCACTCACTCAACACGACCGATTTTGGCTTTATTCTTGAGAAGTTTCCAGAAAGCGTAATTTCACGTTATGGGGAAGTCGATTGGCCACCAAGATCATAAGAATAGACGCCGTTATACTTTTTTTGTGGGACCGTTTTTACGTAGATAATCCCCAAACTTTGGAGCATTTGAAAATCAACATTCGCTAAGTTATTGCCGAGAAACCGCCCGAAATGTGAGAAAAAGCGGTCGAAAACTACTTTAAAATTCCACTGCGGTAACCTATTCAGAGTCCGTCATTTAAATGACATCACATTTCGTACGTAATGGAAATATCCAAGCATTATTATGAAATAAAAGTTTCATCGAAATCATAGCTTTATGTGTGTTTTATTTAACTTTACTTTTTAAGCCGAAAAATGGATAACCCAATAATATGCCATTTCCTTTCTTTGCCTGAATCAGAATTGAAACCAAATGTAGTCTCGTTGCTTAATAGAGAAAAAGAAGGTCTGGCGTTTACTTGGAAAAGGTGAAAATAGATTTAATAATTTATTTTTTAAATTTGCAAACTTGGCTCTCAGATATTTTCGCAGCTACCCAAAAATTTTTCCTGTTTTATAAACTGAATCGAAAACAAAATTGTTTCTAATTTCAAAATTGTTTGTAATATCATTTTGAATACATGAAACAGAAACAAAATGTAATACAAATTCGATTAGGTTGTCAGAATCGAAATACAAATTTTGTATATTTTTGACCCAGATGCCAAAAACTGAAACTAATTAAAACTATTTTCGAATTCAATTTTGTTTCGCTCCCTGTTTTTGACCGTATGTTCTGCGCGGTACATTTTTGCCATATCCAATGATATGTATCTTCAGTCCTTAGGGTGAGGATATAGAGGATACAGGTTTGCAGGAAAGGAAAGGATCTGTTATTCTCCAAGCTGGATTCAAAAAATTGGCTGAAGGAAATATCATTATGGGTTAAAATTAGTTATTTTAAAGTAATAACACTATTTGCTAAAAATGTATTTGAAACGTATCCAAATAAACCAACAAATGTAGATAACCTTTGACAACACTATTTAGACACTACGTAATTTGGATATTTGTTCACTATGAAGAAGCATCTAAATGTTGAAATGATGTTCTATTTAGCCAAAAGGAATATTTTTTTTTTTTGAATTATTTCATTTTCCCATTTATGTGATAATATAAACTTACAGCGTTTATACTTACTTATAATAATTTGAAATTAAATTAGTTAATACTCAATTTGTACTTCAAAAATGTACTTAATTTGAATTGCCAATCAATGTACCGGTCGTATTCAACCTTGAATTGAGTTCGTTTAACTATGTTATAAATTTTAATTGTTACCTATTGTGAATTGATTAATGAATTGTAAAAAGATAAATTGTAAAGTGACAAGTTAAGTCAGTATGCCAAAAACAGCACTTCTTTGCATCACATCATAACGAGTAGTCATTTTTACCCTCATCTCGAATTCTACATTAAAATTACTTATAACGTGAACAGAACTTCCATTGTTCATCAATCATTTCATAAGCATTTATGGTAAGGTATATCCTGCTATCCTCAAAGATCTGTCCACTATCTCTAATCCCTTGGGGTCTAATCCCTGTTTTTTTCTTCCTACCTAAATCGTAATACAATTTATCGTTGTACGAGGGATTGTAAGTATCTAAGGCTATACTCAATTTCTAGAGCTAACCCGCTACCGCAAAACGGGTGAAAACTGCCTTTACCAAAGATACAATCCACATCCTAACAACCACAACTTCGCTGAAGATCGATTGGAATCCACGTCAACCGCTATCATCAAAACTGCCTCCAAACGCTAACACCAATCGACCCTTCCCCCCTTAACACAAACGCTAACGTTTGTACAGTGATATTTCATTTAGAGGTCATGTCATGAAACTTTTACATTACAAACCCATATTGAATACATTTTACGTTGATTATATAAAATGTAAAATTATATAAAATAATACTTTTTTCCCATATTAATAGCACACCAATTATTGCCGAACTTTAAGAGACCGCATGAAATAATTAAGCAACGCGTAAAGTTTATCCTGAAAGTAAGCGGAAGCGAATTTTATGTAATTTAGCTAGATGCCGCTTGTGGTGACCGAATCTTTATGTTAACCTTTTAAATACATTGTCCCGGTTTTTGCTTATAATGCAGGCTGGGATTAGGCTATTGCCTAATAAAATTCTTCAACCTGACATCTAGATTTGGCATAAACAAGAATCCGATTGACTGAGTCTGGAGGTTAAAGCTCATATAAACATAATTTATATTAGGAGTCCTCCAAACTGCGGCATGTAATGGCAACCTATCTTTGTTAAGCAATGGTTGCCTAATAAAATTCCTCATATCGATATCTGGATTCGTTATAAAAAAGATTCTCATTGACTGAGTCCAGAGATAAAAACGAATATAAAAGCAGTGCGTACTCGAAATCCTTCAATCTACGACATGCAATGCGAATGCATCTCTTTCAAGTGCTTAGCACTTACAAACACCACCAGCTTAAGCTTAAATCATTTAATTTTTTCCTCTTTAAATTGTTGTCATGCCCTGTTAGCTTCATTATTTATGCTCTATCTTTAAATACTTGTACATTCATTATACTTAACATACAGTTAAAATAACATTAACCGTGACCTTTTCCAGACAAGAGGAGAAAATATGTAAAAATAAAAAATAAATTACTGAATCTGAGAAGAACATTCCAGGTCCCCTTGATATTTAGTTTTGTGCAGTAAAGTCGTTTTTATATGAGTGTGCGGATAATGGCAAAGGTACTTATTTTCTTTTGTTACATTTTTCCGACTATTCTATTAATATTCCGGGCTGCTGGAGTAGGCTTCATGTTTTACTTGTTGCCGGCAAGTTCAGTTGCTTGACCTTTGTATGTTTCTGTGTTTTTTTGGGACGATATTATATGAGCACTTAGACAGGTGAATGTAAGCTTGATTACTCTTATGTTGGGTTCAAAAAAGGATGTAACTATTATGCTTAATTTTAAGTGAATGTATTTAACCGCCTTTGTGATTTACGAAGTATAGTATGAGTTTGTTTTGCATTTTCTCTCTTTCACTCTCTCAGTTTTCCCATATCTCTCTGCCTGATATGCGAAAGATATTTTCCACTTTTTTGTAGTCCAATTTTGTATAAAATAAATCTAAATTATTTTAATGCTTTGTCCCTTTTTCATACATTTTCGGAAAAATGTAGAAGACACTGGGCTTAAGTACTTTTTTGAGAAGTTAAGTATCTTTATATGTATATGTTTCATTAAATTAAATACAAAAAGCTTTATCCTTTACTATGAGTGTACTGAACTTCTTCAATATACTGTTGGAGATAATTATGTGGAAAGCTTAAGTTAAAAAAAATCCATATGCATCGCATATGCAGACAATGTAAGCATTATTGCCCAAAGACTTGCGCGATGTTACTGCAGTCGTCTCAAGCATTGAGAGGGAATCTGCAAAAAAGAATCGAAAACGAAACAAATTTTTTTGGTTGAATGAATCTTTTGAATCGTTTGGGATACTGTGTGAACGTTTATATTTATAGCTTTGGAGTGGTGGATGACTTTATCTACATCGGCTCCGCTGTAAATAACACGAATGATGTTAGCATGGGGTTTAAGAGGAGAGTATTATTTACTAACAGATGTTAGTACGGCCTAAGCAGCCGATTTAATGGGTCATCTCTTGACAAAAATAAAAAAAAAAATCCTGATTGCCCCCGACCTTGATTTTACCTATCTTAAGGCGCAGAATCCTGGGTTTTGACGCAAGCCAATGGGTACTGGGCTTCGAGAGGAACATACTTCGAGAGGAATATACTTCGAAAAATATATATGGAGAGAGTCGGCGTCGCATCAACAATGAGCTGTATGAGACATATACCGACAACGACGTAGTCAAGCGCATATCGATTACGTTGGCTGGCTCATGTTGTCCGGGTGGATCCAATTGTTCCACCACGAAAAGTGTTCGACAGCAAAATCAATGGACAGCGCAGAAGAGGGCGATCAAAACTCTGTTGGAAGGACCGGGCTTTTAAAATATAACATAAACTTGAAAACGTTACATGTATCTGAAGTGTTATTTATTTAGTGAAAGGTTTACCACTTACGAATCTGGATCGTTTAACAGTACAAGAACGTGTAAAAATGGCTAAAACTCACTACAAATGTGGTTATTTAAACGAGACACTTCTCGTGCATCACGTGGTGATTATGATCGTCATAATCGACCTACTGTGCAAGGAATTGGCAAGATTATAAAGAAATTTGAAGACGCTCAAAGCGTTACAAATGTGGTCAGTCCTATGCATCATCGGAATGTGCGCACTGTCGATAATATCGCTTCTTGGCATTCGTCAAGTTACCGACAAGATACCGCCGGAAATATGCGCAAAAGTGGTCGGAAACTACCTCAAAAGGATCTACCTGCAGCTGTAACTAATCCAGAGGCGCTCATTTAAATTATGGCTAGGTCCAAGCATTATTCTCTATATATATAAAAATCAATTGCTGTGCGTTAGTCTCGCTAAAGCTCGAGAACGGTTGGACCGATTTGGCTCATTTTGGTCTTAAATTATTGGTAGAGTATTCCGGAAGGTTTTATTTGAAGTGATAGATGGCGTTGGAGATGAGATTTTTGCAATTAATTTTTTTTACCACATTAACATTGAATCAAATAATGGTAGGTACAAAAGGCATTTTGAAGGCAAAACAACGTTTGCCGGGTCAGCTAGTAATGAAATAAAAGTTTCATCGAAATCATAGCTTTATGTGTGTTTTATTTAACTTCATAATAATAAAAATAAGCTTTCTCATTACATTCAAATGAGTGCAATAATAAAATCTTGATTAATATATCTCTACTTCAAGAAGAACCGCTTCCTGATTCCAACAAATTATATTTCAATTGGAACTTAGGTTCTATATACAAAAGAAATTGGAGGACTTAGGTTCTTGGTGGAATGTGAATACTTTCGTATAGGAAGAGATGAAGAAAAAGAAGATTAGCTGACTTACATTATTTTGTTGTATTGGTATGTTGAGGGCTCGCCAGCCGCCTGGTGATCCGATTGGCGGGTGGCAGAAAAAGAGAGCAAGCTTATCGCCGGCTTCTACCATGAGACCTCCTTTCTCGCTGGGTTGCCAAATGGGCGTAACAAAATAGGGATTTTTACAACTACATTGATGAAGTAGCCTTCGCACTAACAAAAAAAAAAAAGTTAACTACGTACGTAAAGTCCAAATCCCATAGGAATAATCCGGCTACGATAGAAAAATCCGAAGTCAGCATTACAGCCATATTCCTGAAATACCGCTTGACATAATGGAATGCACCATTGTAAATTGAGAACCCAGAACGGTGGGGCACAGTTAAGGCGAAGATTTGAAAAAGATAGGCTTCAAAAATTTACAAATAAAGAATATTTCAATGTTATAATAAATGATTTAGGGTTTTGACAAATGATTTAGTGTTACAATAAAGAACACTTCATAAAATTGAATCATTTTATCTTCCCATTTTTTGGAAAACTTTCATATAAATCAACCATCCCATCTATATTATACGTATTTTCGTCTACATTTTTTATAATTTCAGTTTATATGCATTTGCAGCACACATAAATATATTTTTATAAACTTGTTTATTACTCTGTTGTCTTTTCATTCAAAATTCCTAAATTTCGAGACGGTATTTTGCTTTATTTTAAACAATTTCCTATATCCTTTACGTCGCACGTTGTATGTCGTGGCTTGTTTTATAGGCTTAGTTACTGTTACTGTTATTATTTCACTTTAATTTTTGTATCAAACTTAGTTTTGAGTTTTGAGAAGTTTGAGAAGTATTCTTCAGAATTATCGATTACTCGTCTACTCGAAGTTTTCGTCAGACATATCGAATAATAATGATAGGTGTCTGTGTGCGGAATTGAACCTGTGATTATGCGAACGATAGTGCTAACTATTGGTCCATCGGTATTTGACATATCACTCCAATTATTTTCGACTGTATAATATTAATTTCAATGTTTTTTACACATTTTGTTCACATCTAAATGGTGAGTGATTGAGAGTTGGGGCCACTGCTTATTGTTCATATTCAAATAGAAAACGCTGTTTAACGGAGTAAGGTTTTTTTCTAAATTGAATTTCTATAATTACAACACTTTCAACAGTTATTAATTTTGAACACTTCCAAATTTTATTCAAAATTGTACAGCGAAAGTCAATTAGCTCAGATGTTGACATCGGCAATTCAATCCTAGAGCACATAACAATTTGACAATGGCAAAGTGATGTAGATACAATTCCGGCCCCACCAAATAAGTTATCACATCTCAACTTAAATATACCTCAGCATTCCTGCCATTAACTATGAACACGTCAAGAATTTTTCTCGGTTTAAATTAATAAGCAGCAACAGAGTCCATATTTAAATAGGTACTATGCAAAAGTGTCCTTGAACATTTGCCAAAAGCACCACCCAAACAAACTTAACGACAAAGTCAATCATCACACATGTACTTATTTAAGCTGCTACTGCTTCTTCCCGCATACCCTGCAATTAAGTAAAGACCTCAGCAAAACGTGATAAAAGCATAATAGGATAATTAAACATTTCAAAACGAAACAACACCCAATAAAAATAATGGCAGCATAAGTTATCTATTTATATATAGACTAATTCTCTACCAGTTTCGAAATTACTTTTTGGCAAATTTCACCCAACAGTTCAGATATAATGAAAGATACGGTAACACGTTACAATTAGAGACTAATTAAAGCAATATTGAGATACCAAAATAATTCAGTCTCACTCTTTTGCTTTGTTATTCCAGCTCGTTTTTTAAAGAGGTTAATTAATTTGCTTTGCTGCACCATCTGAAGAATTGCACAATTTGATGGCAGTGCACTTTTAACCTTCAGAACTTCATGCTATCGTAAATACGTAACGAACACTTTAATGATGTAAGAAAATCTTAACAAATCACTATTATCTTTCTTTCCGGTTGGCACCCTGCCATATCGGATATCGCACTGTCAGGGAGAGCCAATGAGCTCATAATTAAAATGGTACCAAAGGGGTATTAAATTGTACAAACGGTACTATGTTAATGTGTTATAAGAAAGTTGAAGATGTAATGGTTGCATATTTTAGGTACGTCATAGCCGTTTTGTCATACAAATGCTATCCGGTATACGCTAACGGGGACAATTTTGCCAGTTAAGCTAAACGGGGATAAGTTGTACAGGGTGGACCATATGAGTGTTGGCGATTTAATTGTTCAATTTCTCGGTAACGCGCGCCGCTTCCTGGAAATTTAGTCGCCATGGAGCCGTACACGGGAGTGCAGCGTGCATTTTGTGTCCGAGCGTATTACGAAAACAATAAATCAGTGATAACTGCACGACGTTTGTATCGGCATGAACACGATTTAAGTGAAGTTCCAAGCGCCAATGTGATACGAAAATGAATCAGAATGTTCGAAACAACCGGCTCAACAGTACCAATTACGGTTCGTGGTCGCCCAGTTTCTGCAAGATCAGCCGACATTGTGGAGCGTGTTCGTGTTTCAGTTCAGCGAAATCCGCAACAGTCAACACGTAAGAGACGTCAGTCTTTGGATGTCAAAAGAACAACTTTATGACGAATTTTGAAACGTGATATGCATTTGAAGGCTTATAAGATTCAGATAGTCGAAGAATTAAAACCCGATGATGCCAATAACCGTCCATGTCCATTTGATGCTAGAGCGGTTCAACAATTTCAACAACGTGATTTTTAATGATGAGGTCAATTTTCACCTTAATGGCCATGTGAACAAGCAAAATTGTCGGTTCTGAACCTAGACTAATCTCCGACGCTTGCATGAACGTCCACTTCACAGCCCTAAGCTTGTCGTGTGGGCTGGGATAACGTCAACCGGTATTCTTGGACCATACTTTTTTGAGGACGAAAGAGGGCATGCGATGACGGTTAGAGCGAACAATTATTGCAACATGCTAGCAGACTTTTTGGTGCCAGCTTTGCAAGAACTTCAAGGCAATACCTCGAGCATGTGGTTTCAACAGGATGGGGCCACATGTCATACGGCTAGGGTATCCATAGAGCTGCTGAAAAATGTTTTTCCTGGAAAACTCATTTCGAAAAGGGGGGATATTGAATGGCCCCCACGTAGTCCCGATCTCTCTCCATGCGATTATTTTCTATGGGGCTACCTCAAATCGGTAGTCTACGAGAATAATCCGACCAATTTAGAGCAGTTGAAGAGGAACATTATTCAGGAAAGTAACAAAATACCGAGAACAACTTTTCAACGAGTATTCCAAAATTTGCGACTTCGGTTCCAAGAGTGTCAAGCAGCCGAGGGAAGCCATTTGTACAACATTATTTTTAAGTCTTAAAAATTCCCATGCTTCTACTTTTTAAAAATACAAATATATTTTTTTTATGTTTCGTAGTTTTTTTTTTTTTTTAATTGAATATTTAAACCGCCAACACCCTTATGGCCCACCCTGTATAAAAAAGTAGTAGAGAAGTATGGAAAATAACAATGCGACCATGTTTTTCTACGTAAAAGTAAACAAAGAAGCTAAGGAAGAAGGAGTACGTCAAATATCGTAGATACAAGTTATTAATTTTATTGCAAACATCAGTTGGTGAATTTTGGTTTTGTATGTATTTGGCGTTATTGGATTTGTTTGGGTGTATGGGTGATGTATGTTTGTATGGATTTGTTTCTTTGGGTTTGTTTGGATGATAAAATGATTATGAATAAGAACAGAACAAAATGAATAAACATTTCATAAATAGCAATGCTGCCAAGTTAATTTTGGTAAGTGCCGATGCGTTTTTTTTTTGGCACCCTATATAGGATACCAAAAAAACGCAACCAATATTTGGCGGGGGAAAATTATTGCATATGCATTCCAACTGTGCTATTCATAATGGGCTACGTTGTTCCATCATGAAATGTCGAAGAATATTGAATAAACTTATCATGAAAGTTAGACGTTTTGATACGAGTATGTCGTAAAATGGCTACTATATTATCAAACCGTCTCACTTCCATGATACGTTCATCCAGTATTGTTTGCATTTCATCATGGAAAGCCTCTACAAATCGTACAAATATACTGTGAGCATCACCGTTGGAATGCATTAGCGTTTAGAACGAATTATGGTGCATAAAATAGCCTATCTTACACAGAGTTACGAATGTCATTGATAACTTAGAACCGTAGTTTTCATTATTGAGTAATATCGACCAAATAGATGATGATACCAGCAAGTAGTGAAGAAAATATAGCTGAGAGCCTATCCAGTGACTTTGCACCGATTCAGCACCCTTTCTCAATCTTCCCATTCTCAACTTAAACCTAATCTGTCGGTATGTAGCAACAGGATCTTTATTTAAAAAAAAAAATAATTCCATTCTCGCGGGAATTGAAGCCAACCGATCTTTAGAATCATAAATGCTTCATCCTTCTTGCTCTTAAAAAGATTAAATACAAAAATTCTTTGTTTTTAAACAAAACTTTTACGGTGACAGGGCTCATTTCTGGCTTAACGGCAATGTTAATAAATTAAATTTGCCATATTTAAACGGAGAAATTTGAAATGTGTTGCGTTACATCCAGATAAATTGGCGATTTAGCACAGTTTGTGACTGGGTGCATTCATCAGTCCAGACTTCTTCAAACATGGAACGGTAACAGTGAATGGCAGCCTAAACCGGCCATTATAATTTTATATTTGCTACTCAACACTGGATTGAAGTAATCTTTGACAAAATTTGGTTCCAGCAAGATAGCACTGCTAGTCACACAGTCCGTAAAACCAATTATTTCGGCAAACAATGAAAATTGTTGTCATGCTTCTGTTCGGTCAGTTGACCTTTAGATTATGACATATCTCACATCTAACTTTTACAGTTACATAAAGTTCAAAACCTAAGCAGACAAGCCAGTTATTATTGAGGAATTCAAATAATCGAACTCGAAATAATCGAATGCGACATCGAAAACCAGAACATGAGAATAACCCATATTAGAAGCAGTTACGGCTCACATTTGAATGAAATAATCTTTAAATGTAGGCACAAACGAGCGTCATTTTGGATGACAATTAAAAAATTGATTTTTAATTATTTTTCTAAATTTAATTTGCTTTTGTTGCTTAGAAACTGTTTCCAATTTCATAACCCTGATGTATATATTTATAATTTATTCCGCGAAATCTAGCACGCAAATTTTCTAGAATATAAGCCGCTATCCACATCCGAATTCTTTTAATTTCTAGTAAATTTATGTGGAACGAATATTGTATATTTTTGTGAAAATGAAACTTTGGATAATTGTGAAAAATTTAATAATTTAATTCAACAATTTATAGGCCGCAGATATCAGAAATTTCATATAATATTGCTTAATGTGACCGACCTTGGCGTAATGGCTATTACACGTGACTGTCGTTCGCATGATCGCCGGCCCAATCCCGCATACAGCCACCTTTTGTTATTTGAGCGGCGGTTACCCGAAGTGTCTGGCGAACATTTCTAGTAGTCTCAAACTGTGACATTCGGAGTCGTCGTTAAACTGTAGGTCCCGTTGATTGAATATACAAATCGAATGCGTGCAAGCTCACTGAAGGTTGGAAGCTCTTCCATACCTTTTTCAAAGAATGAAAGGGAACTTGTTGTTATATAGGATTATTCATTTAAAGGTTTCAAAACCGCCGGTCAAGCAATGCTATTAAATACTTGTCCTCTGAAGTGTTATTTATTAAGTGAAAGGTATCCCAACGCGTAAAAATTGTTAAAACTTACTACAAAAATAGTGATTCAAACGTGGGCACTTTTCGTGCATTATGGGGTGATTGTGGTCGTTATTACTGTTCTACTGTGCGAGAAATTATCAACATTATAAAGAAATTAGAAGACACTGGCAGCGTTACAGATGTGGTCAGGCCAGTACACACTGCCGAAAATATTGACTCTGTTGGAGAAAGTGTGGCGGATAATACAAATCTCAATTCAGACCGCTATGGCCGTATGATAACCGATTTTTTTTGGCCAGCAATTGAAGATTATGAACTGGACGATATGTGGTTTTAACAAGACGGACAAGCTACACAACACGGCTTTATTGCATTAGAAGTTTGCGTAAAGCGTAATTTCACGTTTTGATAATATCAATTGGCCACCAAAATCGCCACTGAACCAAATTTTGCAGTAGCAAATCTCGTATTGTTAAACTTTACCAGCTATAATCAAACCTACCCAAGACGCTAGGACTGTAGTGCGAAGTCTTTAAGAAGAGAAAGAAGCTTTCAAGAATTACAAGCCCAACAAATAAATAAATAAAAATGACGCTGAAGGAATCTCAGAAAGATCAACTATTGCATCCAATACAAAGGCGGTCATTTAAATGACATTGTATTTCATACACAATGGCAAGGACCAATCATTATAATGAAATAAAACTTTCCTCGAAATCATTGTTTTATGTGTGTTTTTTTAACTTTACTTTTAAAACCGAAAGGAATAGCCACATAAAAATGGCAAGGGAGCCAAACGTTTTTAGCTTTTAAAATTCTCTATGAAAATCAATATCACCCTAATAACCACTTTATAAACAAAAACAATTTAAATATTACTATACGTACAACCATCGAATTACATTAAAATTAAGTTCCGAAAATCATAGCACCTGTGTAAGTTTACATTTGTTATCTATACCGATGCATGCTCTATTTCCTTTCCACACATACTCGTACACCGGTTCCTCCACACTTGAGTTTAACTATATTACGTGTTAGTGCGAACATTTCGCAAACATATAATGGAAACTGATTCGTTTAAATAGATTAAAAATTACATTAGACCCCTATGTATGATGTAAATTAAGAGCATACTGCATAACAAAATTTACCTGTTCACTCTTAGCAATGTTGTTGCATCGAACAAATTTGATAACATTCTCTCAGTCTTGTATGACAAACATTTTTAAAGAGTGCTGTTAAGGTTCGCACTTGAGCGTAATTTTTCATTTCCCACAAGAGCTACTTCTGAGCAATGATTCGTTTAAATATACCTATATATTTATAATTTTAATTCCAAAATAAAGTATAACAATTTTTTCGAAATTAAAAATATTATAGAAAACAGTAGAAATATTTCTACGTTAAGCTTGTATTGGAAACAAGAAATGGAGCAAATGTTTATGCAAAAATTTAAATTTTTTTTCTCAGTTAAAAGCGATGACCAGTATTTCTTTAACAGTAAAGGTAATATCTGAGAAAATGTAGAAAAACTCGGTCAAAAGGGGGAGAAAAATACGAAAACAACAAATTTTAATTGATTGAAAGAAAGTATAATTATTCCTTTTATTTCTATTGGTATTGAATTCCTTTCCCGTCCCTTCCACGGCAATTTATTCGGAGAATGTAGCTTTACAAGCTTTGTTTGGCAAATTCCTTCAAATAAAAAGATGTGAACTAATAGTTTAGGTGCGCAACTAAATTCTCCGTGTTTTTTTTTATAAAAATGCATTTTTATTATGAAATCATGTTTACAAATGATTCATTAAAAGTAGTGGCCATCGATAGCTACTACTTTCTCCCATCTTTCTGGCAAAGTTCGATTTCCGTCACGGTAAAACTGTTATTCTATTGAGGCTATCCCCGAATCTAGCCATTCCTTGATGTCGTGATATGAGTGGAACTGCTGATCAGCCAGACCGTGTGCCATCGAACGGAACAAGTGATAATCGGACAGCGCAATATCTGAAGAATAGGGCGGATCGGTAAGACCTCCCACTTCAGCGTTTCCAGGTTGGCTTTAACGGGCTTGGCCACGTGAGGCCGAGCATTGTCATGCTGAATAATCACTTTTTCGTGCCTCCCCCCGTATTGTGGGCGTTCCAAGCGTACAGTTTGGCTCAAAAAAGAACCCTTCCTTTTTTGTCGCTGAAGCAGCTGTTCACTGGCGAAAAAACGACGCTCAACATCCCTTGGCTTCAACTCATAAGGAAACCAAGTTCCTCGTTTTTGAATTATTCCCAATCGCATAGAAATTGCTTGGCGGATAACTTCTAATACTGAAGCAAGCTCTATCTGCATTTGACATGGATCCCCATCAAGCAGTGCCGTCAATTCAGTGTCTTCGAAAGTTTTTCGTCTTCCTGCACGCGAAGGATCGTCAACATCAAAATCACTGTCTTTAAAGCGCCGGAATCAATTTCGATAGGTTGTTTCACTTAAAGCAGCATCTCCGTAAATGTTTTTAAGCTCTCGTTGAGCTTCAGCCGCCGGTTTCTTCGATTGAAAGAGGAAAATCAATACTTCTCGCATATAACGATTATTTGGCACAAAATCATACATATTCACACAACCAAATAAAAATAAACCAAATAAACCAACCAAAACCAACCAAATAAAAATCAAAATAAAATCGCTATTGTGCCGAGGCGGCATGTTTACCATATGCCTAAGCTTGGCTCGTGACGTTTAGATTATGGCTCAATCGACTAGCACTTACAGCTGGCGCCATCTGTTTGCAAACAGCGGGAACTTAGTTGCGCATTTAATATTTTATTTAGCTTCCTGAATAAAGTTAAAATATATTACAAATTTGTGTCTTATTTATTTTAATAACAGACGAATACGTCAATAAAAATTAGATTTTCTTAACAATTCGATACTCTACAAGCACATAATAAAACGAAATAAAACATAGAAGTAAATTCTAGTGGACAAACATATTTTTGTATTTATTTTCTTATCTTTCTTTATTTATTTTCTTAAAGTTTTGGAAGTTTTTAAACCGAGTGCCAACTTTTGTAACTTTAAGATAAATTTTTGTTAATGTAATATAAGATTATGTATTCAAGTGAAACACAACTCATACGATGAACTTTTAAACCAAATTAAAAAATTCCAACCGACTGGTTCTGGAATATTTTAACAACACATTCTACTAGTTCGTCATCAATTGGTTTAACTTGGAAGTTGAGTTGAATAAAATTACTGGGCAAATAAGATATGTTAAGTAAAAGAAAAACTCCTCTCCTTTAACAGTAAGCAACACGGTAAAGAGAATCATTGCGATGAAAGAGAGCATTTTACCATCTTACAACTTCACACTAGATCTTACTATTAAACTCTACGAAGTTTGATTCGACGCTACTAAAAATATTATCATTTGATACAGCACGTCTTTTATGTTACATCAAACTTGTGGTTGTGACTGTGTACACATTTTGGTTCATTTCCAACGCATTAACAGACCCATCATGCTGTTCGAACTACATTTGTGGCAGAATTTCATATTAATGCCTTCAGAGCGTACAAGGAGTTGTTCTCTTTATAAATCACCTCTTGCACTATGCACCTTACGTACTTACCCGCATATCGCAATTTTTTTCGAAATTAAACTACCTCCCGTTGCAGTCCACACGTCACCTGGTCGTATGTGAAACATATCTAGGAATTTGCAATAGAGCATACGTTTCGTCGTACACCTTTCTATGTAGTTCAATTTCGCACAGCTACTCGCATCATGGCTTCTTCTTCGTCTCTTCTCACTGGAAGTAATTAATTTTAATTAAATTCACTTTCGTCAGGCGTAAGATATTCGCTCAGCATTAGTAAAATTATTCTATGAGAAACATTTGGATGTCAGTCGTAATTACTTCGTTCATGTTTTAATTGAAATGTATTAAATAACGTGATGAGATAAAATTAATGTAGCATTTGGTAACACAATGAAAGTTTTGCTAAATTACAGCAAAAATAGAAGAACGTAGACATGTGAAATTATACGAGAAAATGAGGCAGGCTCAAAGTTCAACAACCATTTTATTGCAGGAGATTAAAAACACATTTCAAAAATGAGGCAACATACAGAGCACGAAGGTCGTAGATTAAATACCTAAATTTCGATAGGATTGGAGAACCTCTTATAATACCACATTTTGTGACCGCAATCCTTGACAGATGATGATGATGCATCAGTCATTCGGAAATCTTTTACTTTCTAACTTCAGTTCCCCACTAAATGCCTTCATTTGGTCATCCCTTTCAGATTGTTAGATTTGCAGATTTCATTTAAATTTGCACTTACGAGTATTTTAGATCTAATTTCTTCATAACTACTGCCAAAACTATCTCCGCTGAATTATCACTTAAACTTTCGAAATAGGAAATATTCAAGAGCAATATTCGAAAATCTAAGATGTGGTGAAAAGAACTAAACTGAGATCAGATTATTTATTAGATGCTCAACTTAATTAAAGTAAAAATGCAACTTTATTATGAAAACATGTTTACAAATGATTCAATCCCTCTAGCCCCTACTTTGTCCCATCTTTTTGGCAAAGCTCGAATTCCGTCACTGTAAAACTGTTCATCTTTTGAAGCTATCCACGAATCTAGCTATTCCTTGATGTCATCATATGAGTGGAACTGTTGGTCAGTGTGCCATCAAATGGAACAAATGATAATCGGACGATGCTATATCTGAAGAAAATGACAGATGGCGAAAGACTTCCCATTGCAGCGTTTCCAGGTATGTTTTAACGGGCTTTGCCACGTGAGGCCGAGCGTTGTCATGCTAAAGAATCACTTTTTCGTGCCTCTCCGTGTAATGTGGGCGTTTCTCGCGCAGAACTCGGTTTACTTGCAATTAACTCAAGTCGATACCGATTCCCAGTGATGGTTTCGCTCGGTTTCAACAGCTCATAATAAATAACACCAACCTGGTCTCACCAAATATAGAGCATAACCTTCGCAGCGTGAATATTTGGCCGGGCGACGACGTAGAAGCATGACCGGACAGCCTCCATAACTTTCCTTTCTTTGGATTGCTGTAATGAATCCATTTTTCATCACCCGTTACAATACGATGAAGGAAATCCTTCCTTTTTACCACTAAAGTAGTTGTTCACAGGCGAAAAATCGACACTCAACGTCCCATGGCTTCAACTCATAAGGAACCCAAGTTCCTTGTTTTTGATACATTCCTTGTTTTTGATACATACGCACGCAATCGTTTGAAACTGGCTTAGAGGGTAACTTCTAATACTGAAGTAAGCTCTACCTTCGTTTGACACGGATCTTCATCAAGCGATGCCGTCATTACAGTGTCTTCGAATGCTCTTTTTCTTCCTTCACGCGAACGGTCAACAACATCAAAATCATCGTCTTTAAAGTGGCGGAACAATCTCGATACGTTGTTCCACCTAAAGCAGCATCTCCGTAAACGTTTTGGAGCTCTCGATGAGCTTCAGGTGCCGTTTTCTTCGATTTAATGAAGAAAATCAAAACTTCCAGCATATGATGATTATCATACATATTCACACAACCAAAAGAATATGACGTTAAAACAAAATCGCTATTGTGCTAAGGCGGCATGTTTGCCATATGCCTAAGCTTGGCTTATGACGTTTAGGTTATGGCGGAATCGACCAGCACTTACAGTTGACGCCATCTATTGTCAAGCAGCGGGAACTTAGTTGCGCACCTAATAGTATAGTTAGAATGATCTGATTTTGGTAAAATATATGCGCCGTTCTGTTCAATAACTTGTTGCCATCTTGAGGCTAATTCCACTATGCCCCTCTCATAGGAACCTTAGTTCTTTTTAGACAAAAAACAGCGTCTTTCGATTTTCATACGATGTTCTTGAGCCAATTTTTCATCAGTAAATTCATCCGGGTGGTAATATCTTGGTGCCAAGTCCGGAATATAAGCTGGATGCATAAGCTTCTGGCGAGCCACTATCTGTATTGTTGCCCAACGTTTTCCTGATGGAACATAATTCCTCTCTTCATGGGCGAAGTTGGCCGCTTGTGGGCGATTGCTTCCTTCAGACGGTCCAATTGTTGACAGTACAGGTCCGAATTAAGATTCCCTGCCCCTCCCAACAAATTAACCGTCAATTCTGCGTCGGCTCATCGTAATTCAACCAAGACCGTTTTCACTTGAAATTGTCGTTAATGGCCGACCGATTTTTCATCACCATTTCCCATTGGTTTCAGGATTGATTCGATTCTTTTGCGATTTAGCAGTAATTCGCAGATGAAAATTCATCCATGAAGTTTTTTGCATTACCTCCAGTCATATTCAAGTGGTCCTAAATAGTTTTTCGTGCAATATTTATGCCCTGGACAATCAAGGCTGTCCCTACTTAGCAATTTTAATTATTATGACGACATTTTCGACAATTATCCTTCTAGAGGATGATGGAATGGAATCAACGAAGCCAAAACTGTGCCCAATTGGCTAATTCTGTATCAGGACTATAAATACTGTTCAAATTTTCAGCTGCCTGACTTGCGTTTTCGCCTTTATCGAAGAAACACTGTAAAATATGTGTATTTTCTCTTGTTTTGAATCGGAAATCTTATTTTTCTAACGCCATCTAGAGTAACTCGATCACACCTATGCAACGTGAGATACAGATTGTTAAAACTGTCTATTGGGAAACTAATATATTTCTTTTTTCTTTTTCATTTTTTTCTCTTTGTAAAATTATTTTGTTTTTCTTTTAAAAAACCTTTTTGAAACAGTTTTGATTTAGTGATCTCTTTTATAGTTCTAATATTTCATCACCGCTAAAGGGAACTAAAATATTCGGTATCTGAAAGTTCATTAAAAGCATACATTAAACGAAGTAATCGCTATTTCTAATTGCTATTTTCTTGAATATTTTTTAAATTGTTTGCTGCTATTTTTCTTATTTCTTATTGTGGTTATAAACAGACCACAATAATTTGCTTTCAAAATTCAACTTACGTTTGTAAACCTCTACAATCAACGTAGCTATGTGAATAAACCAAATAAACAACTGCTTTCTACATAGAAGCATGTGTCTGCATTTTTACATAATACAGGGTGGCGCAATAGAACGTGCATATTGCATCATTTTTTTTTTTGCGGGGTAGAAAAGGCGCGGGCGGGGGGGCGCCTACATCGTTGGGTTGGCGGGCTCATGGAGTTTTAGTCGCTATGAATCACTTCGACGGGAAGCGTCGCGCATTTTCCGAGAACTCTCGTTCATATATTGCTACTAAGCGTCTATATTGTGCTGAATATGGACTACGGCGAATTAGTGAAGCTCCGAGTCCTAATTTAATTAAAATATTGGTAAAGCGTTTTGAAGAGACCGGTTCAACATTTAAACCACAAGCAAATGGTCGCCCAAGAACATCTAGGACCGAAAACAATGTTGAGAGAGTTATGGAGTCAGTACGAGGAAATCCATAAATGTCGACTCGCAAGAGATCGTCTGTCTTACAATTATCACGACGAAGTTTGCAACGAATTTTAACATTGGATCTTAAACTGCATCCATATAAGCTGCAATTAACACAAGAATTGAAAGAGTTTGACTTCATAGCAAGGCTCGCATTTGCTAATGAAATGCTTCATCGATTTTCCAATTTTGACAATATCCTTTTCTCTGACGAGGCTCATTTCCTTATGAATGGGTTCGTAAACCGTCAAAATTGTCGTTACTGGAACAGTGAAAATCCCAAAATCAAACACCAGAAACCATTGCATAGTCCTAAAGTGACAGTATGGGCAGCAATCTCTGACAGAGGAATAATTGGTCCTTTTTTCTTCGAAAATGCGCGGGGCCAAAACGTCACGGTTAATACGGAACGCTATGTTGAGATGTTGGACGGATTTTTGGCTCCAGAAATTGAAATTTCAAGAATAGTGAATTCCAGAACTTGGTTCCAACAAGATGGAGCTACCTGTCACACATCAAATGACTCCATGGCGGTGGTGAAGCCGATGTTCCCTGGCAGACTGATTTCGAAAAGAGATGATATCCCATTGACTTTTTTTTGTGGGGATACCTTAAACACAAAGTCTACAGCAATAATCCAAGAAACATCGTTCAGCTCAAGGTGAATATTCGTGGTGAAATGGCAGCCATTACACCAGTATTACTGAAGAAAGTTTTCAATAATTTTCGTTTGCGGTTAGAGGAGTGCCGTCGTAGAGAGGGTCACCATTTAGATGATGTTATTTTTAAAAAATAAACTCCATTTATTACTCTACAATACCTTATATGTATTTTAACCATACCTTTTGCATTTATTTTTTAATCTATTTTTTATATATGCACGTTCTATTGCGCCACTCTGTATTATAGAGGCTCGATTAGATAAACTTTCTTAATTCGCGAATAAGTTTTTTTTTTCGATCACCACAATCGTGACTTTAATATTAATCATGATGCAGCCACAATGTAATATTAATGTCTTACAACCAGATTGGTTGTCTGGCATGGAACTTATTTCCATTTTTGTCTTTAATTTAATTGGGTGCGAGTAATCGAAAAAGTTTATTACATCTTACTCAAATTTAGTTTAAAATCGTGTAGTTTCAAATATTCGCCAACGAATGGTAGTCCCTTTACTAGTAACTTATGTGTCTAAATATATTCCCACCTCACTAATTATTGCGGCACAAATTCACACTTACAGCATAAACAAACGACATCTGATTGCTGAACAATTTCAATCTGTAGTTATTTAAACTATTTAGTACTTTAGGGAAAAAATTATTGTTAAGGGGAAAGTGTTTGCGTTAAGTTACATAACTATAATTAGTAGGTTCAAGTGATGTGACCTAAATAGTTGGATAATTGCTACAAACATGATTCATGCACAGACACCTGATAATTAAGTAAATTTAGTTTATAAAGGTTATGGTGGCGGTGACAAACTAGCCAACCTGTACATTAGGTCGGTAGTAGTACTTTTGCAAAAATTGTTCGGTGAAATGTGTGAACATTGAACAGAATTGGTCACCGTTATGTAGTTCAATATTTCCATTTGCAAGATCTCAGTCCAACCTATATTAAACCTGAACTAGATTCTACCCTCGCTCCTTCATTTACTACTATAAAATATTGGAGAACCGAGTTTAAACGAGGCCGTACGAGCTGCCAAGATAACCAATTGAGATGTCTACGCCAGACACGATTAAGAAAATCCACAAAATGGTATTGGATGATCATCGACTGAAAGTGCTTGAGCTAGCTGAAATGGTAGACATTTCAAAAAGTGTCATATGAGTACATCGTATATTGGCCAAAGATTTGAAGATGAGAAAGCTATGCGCAAGGTGGGTGCCACGCTTACTTTCAATAGAACAAAAGCAGCGTCATGAAGATGTTTCAGTAGTATTTGGCTACGTTTCACCGTAATAAAACCGAATTTTTGAATCGATTTATAACCATGGTTGAGACATGGGTCCACAACTTCACATCTGAGGCAAAGGAACAGTCAAAGCAGTGCTCTGGAATAAGAGAATCGTGTCTAAAGAAGGCGAAGACGGTTCCATCTGCAGGCAAAGTCATGGCGTCTGTTTTTTTGGGATGAACATGCAATTAATTTTATTTATTATCTTCTGAAAGGGAACAGTATCAATGGCGAATATTACTCTAATTTATTGCAGTGTTTAGGTGATGAATTTTTGTTAAAAAAGGACACATTTGGCGAAAAAGTAAGTGTTGTTTCATAAGGACAATGCTCCAGGTAACACATCCACTATTGCGATGACCAAAATTAAAATGAAATAATTAAAGTTCGAATTGTTTCATCTCGCCAGATTTAACTCCCTTCGACAATTTTCTATTTCCAAACTTGAAAAAATGGATCGATCGGTGGTGATCATGGCCATTTTAAGGAGTTTGACAGTTCTTACTATAAACAGGGTATAGAAGCTATTAAATTCTATACCCTGTTTATAGTAGGATTTGCCTCTTCATTGTTAGCAAATCTTTCACCACTGATCTATCCATTTTTTCAAGTTTGGAAATAGAAAATTGCCGCTGCAAAAAGTGTATCTTTAGCTCGATACAGGAGATTACTTTGAAAAATGAAATTTCCCAACTTTTTTGTGTCTTCTTTGTTAGATCGACTAGTTTTGTTTACCGTTTACTCCAATTTAAAAAAATATTGTTAAGCTATAATGTTGTTGTAGTTTTAGAAGCCTAATTCGAAAAAATTCTGAAAATCTGTCTGATATCTTAAAAGTAGTGAAAAATTTAAAAATTCATCCATTTGATGAAACTGGGTGCAAGATGAAAATATTTGTAAACAGCTTCTTGTAATACTGTCATCGTCTAACAAGCAATTTTATTCTGTCATAAAAGTTTTTGCACAAAAAACATCTTGAAATCATGCTCTTGAAGTTTTATTTGTCAGTAAATTGTCATTGAGTCAGATGTTTACATTAATCAAACTTTGTTCCAAGTATAACTACACGCGAAATCTAAAATTAAGGAAGCTCTTGTAAATACGAAATAAACAAGCAAATTGAAATTTAAAATTTTCCGGAGTTTGTGTAGTTACTCTGATAGTGATGTTTTCGTTAATTATGAATATTCTCCTTTGGCTATCTTTTGTTGTCTTCTATCAATTGCGGCAAAATAAACAAATCGTCATACAATTTTATCAATTACTTATTACTTGCAAAATAAATATTTACGAAAGATGGATGATGGATATCAAGAAGCACAGCAGACAATTATATTTTCTTAGGAAAATCCTAAGGGCAAAAGTAATACCAAGGACGAGATTATATATGAACAGCGTACTGTAATTAAACCGGCAGATGTGTATTAATGGGAAAATAATTATGTTTTGTTTAATGTTAAATACATAATTTCGCAGTCTTCCCACGCCCACACCTTTCTAGTGTGTCAATAGTAAGATTTAAAAGCAATATAAAAATAGCCGATCTAACAAAAAAAAAAACAAAAATATTATTTTTCAACATAATCTCCTTTTAAATCGATGCACTTTTTCAAGCGACATTTAATAACTTTTGTACCCTGTTTATAGTGAGAACTGTCAAACTCCTTAAAATAGCCATCAACTGCAGACTCCACCTATTCATTGTTGGCAAATCTTTTACCACCGAGAAATTTTTTTTTGAGTTTGGCCTTGGCAGCTCGTACGGCCTCGTTTAAACTGTGCTATGTTTGTTTTACAATGTTTTACAGTCGTAGACGAAGGAGCAGTCTCCCCCAGAGCAAAATAAAGTTCGACTTTAATATTGGTTGGACTGAGACCTTTCAAATGGAAATATGGAATTACTTAACAGTGACCAATTTTTTCCATGTTTACAAATTCATTAAGATAGTTTACTTTTGATGGCTCAAATAAATGCACTAAACAACGTGGCGCCATGAGACATAAAATATTTTTTATAAGGTTGCCATTTTTCATCAAAATATTGTTTTTTTTTGCAAACTACTGGCACTATCCATATGCCAGGTCATTTAGTTTTATCTCTATTGAATGTTTGTATTTTTATAGTGTCTGTTGAAGCGCTGCACAGTGTTTCGACTAGTACAAGTTAGCGGGACAAGATTATTATTTTTATATATTCCAAGCAAATTAAGCTATTTTAAGAAAAATTTTTCCGCGTTGTTTTTTTACGGGCGTGGCTAAAATTTTCCCTCTAAATTATTCAGCTATTTAACTATAACTCGGGAACGACTTGTCAGATAAATAAAACATTAGTAAATGCGTAATAAAATTTTATTAAAGTCGATTGAATAATATTTTATTCCATCTTTTACCGGTTTGGAGTTATTTAGAAATTAATGTAGAGAAAAAATTTTTTTTCGTGCAAAATTCAATTCAAATTTATAAGGATAGTACCCACATTTATTAATGAAGCGAACATTCAAACGTGCGAATCCGTGCATGTAAAGTAGATAAACCAAATGCAAGGCGTTCTTCGTTGCTGGGGAATTTCTTTGACTCTTCGTTCATAGTAGACGGGGTCGCACCGCAAATATAACCCTTTTGTGTTGAAGTTGTGTCTGCATTGCACACTTTGCCATCAGTCATTGTCAGTAATAAAACGTGTTTAACAGGGATTTGAGATCCACCAACGTTACATAATGTTGAATGAAGCTGACTTATTTCATCTAAAATGTTAAAAGTTTCTACTTTCGTAAACTCTTTTATCTCCTTGACAAAAATAAACTTAATAGGACGGCAATATAAAGTAGAGGATGGTCTTGGATTTTGCCAGATCACAACCTCGCCATCAAGCAATCTCAAAGGGAAAAATCAGTATACGAACAAAAATTCGTCTGTATCGTTAATGTTATCAAATTTCCGCTTATACATGCTATGTCCCGAACTCCCATCACAGCCCCATTTGCTTACCAATGTATAATATGAACGAGGTAATACACTTCTAATGACTTCCGTCTGAACTTCTACTAATCGTTCAGCTGTTTTATCCAAAATCGCCTGAAGTTTAATTTCAGCTCGAGATTCGGTTACAGAAATATGTTCATCAGAAGGACAACAAGAAGCTTTGGACTTCCCTAAACTATATGTACTTGATGTACCGCTTTTTTTGACCGCTTTCTTGTTTGTTTATATGAATGAGAAATCGATTTCAAGTCAACATAATAAGCTAAAGCTTCGTCTGGTGTTAACTGCCGACTTTGATCAGAGCACTTATTCATTTCTCTAGTTTCATGGGCGCTGACGTTATGAATCTGTTTCGTTACACTTCGATTCCCTCCTTTTCGAGTAGCTAGCTCAGCCGCTGTAACAAGTTCACTTGCACTTCGTGATTCCAAAAGGCCTTTCACTCTCCGTCTTTTCGTTTTTATTGGTGATTTTGTGGGTAGCCCTACGGTGGGGGCCGCTGATGATGTTGAAGGACATACATTCGGCTGGTTGACATACATCTTTATTTCGACCAATCTTTATTTTTTTTTTTTAGAAACGTTTCTTTATTACACTTTAAAGAAATCCACTTTTTATTGAATTTTGCTGAGAGGCTTGATATTTTCATTTTGAGTTTTTTCAGACAATCATCTGAAATGTCAGACATATTGAATTTTTCACTTATATAGTAAAAAATCCCACTATTTCGCTCAGTTTTGTCATGCTTTAACCATTCTTCAAAAAACTCCATTTTCGTTTTAGTCATGACTCGCTCTGAAAAAAATTAAATAATTTTACTTTCGGGCCATGTCGGGGTCTATAATATATAAGAATCTTTGCATGTATATTATAGGTATCATATACAGAAAAATATGTGAATATATGTGGATAAAAAGAATTACTACTCTTTAAAGTTTACAGTTAATGTAAAACTTGCTACATTTATATATGCACTTACAAATTGATATTGCCCTACAAGTATACATGTTTTTTTATAAAAACAAAAAATAAATCATAATACCTACCTTCATCAGAATATTCCATCACAAAAAACTCGTTTCACTTTTCCATCAATTTTAAAATATGTTGTCACAAGTGTGCATAAAATCCAACTGATTTGTAAACGAAAATGTCCTCTCTTATAAAGCTACTTTTCCCACTTGATAAGATACCTTAATAAAGTAATAATAAAAAGAAACCCATAAATTTTGCGCGACATTGCTAAATTTTCTGAGTTTCGTTAAAACCCGGTATATCCACCTTTATTTTCAATTATTTTGTTGACTCGGTTTGCCATGCTGGCAATAATCTTCCTGCACTTTTATTTTTAATTATTTAATTTTCCTTATTTTTAAGAACCTCTTTTCCAATTCTTTGTTTCAACTCTCCCCAAAAATTTCCGATTGGATTTAATTCCGGAGATTGACTTGGCTAGTCAACACATATCAACGTATATATTTTCAGACACTTGGACTGCCTTTTCGTCTTTATTGGAGAAAAAAAACTGTCTGAATAGTTTTTTTTTTTTTTTTTTTTTTGAGTACGAAATTTTATATTTCGAATGCCACCTAGAGTAACCTGATGATCGCACTTATACAACGTGTAGTATATGAGTGTAAATTGTATAAGTATATAATCTAGAAAGATCATCAAAACTGCGCCTAGAACATTCAAGTATGACATATGTAATCTCTTTTCCCTCTTTATCTGTGGGTGGGACTTTTCTAGAATTACGTTTACGACAATAAGTTGTGTTTGTTCCTCTCGCTCCCATTGTTTGGTCTATTGCTATTCTTTTCACTTGTTTTGTATATAAGAACATTCTAGAATTAAGTCTATGATGTACAACACTATTCTGTAAATATTTTTGTCTTTGTTGCACCCATTATGTAAATATGTGTTCTCTCTGAAATATTGTAGCATTTTCTAGAATAAGTAATTTTAGTATAAATAGAGCAACTTTGTACGTTTTTGAGAATTAATAAAGTTGACGTTGATGTGGAAATACACCCCACGATACCAAAAACGTGAGGTATAGATTACTAAGGCCATCTATTGGAAAAATAATGCATTTCTTTTTACTAAGAAATAGTTTACTAGTAATAGTTTTACTAAAATATAGTTACATATGGTAGCCAAGCAACCCACATCAGTAAACTTCAATTTATTCGAAATAAAAATTTAAAATTTATTCTTGATCTCAGTTGGAAGCATCCCACTCAGCACTATGATCATAAAACCATTCATATGACTATGCCATATCTGAATCTGTCCTTCGAAAATCGTTTTTGATAATCTAACAACGATGGATGGTATGGTTAATATTTACTACAAAATCGCATTTATGCGTTAAGTTTTTCTAATTAATTTTTTTAATATTTATATCTTAAAGCTTCTGCATTCTAATTTTTTCCTTCAACTTCTGATATTTATTTGCATGTGTCTGCCCATGCGAAATTGCTATCTCTTGCTGTAATACTACTGTTTGTAAATAATTACAAAACACGTAAATAAGGAACACAATTTTCAAATAAAAAAACGCGTCAAAAGCACTGCAATAATGGAATTCCATATATTTACTTTTCTCATTACTGTCCAAAGATTTTCCAAAAAAGTTTCCAAATTTATCTGTGATTATTCGCTATACAAACAATAACAAAATTTTCATGTATTGTCATACAGTTTTGTTCTTCTACTCAACGACATAATGATGATACTGTTTATATAATTTTTATTTGAGGATTTCAGGTATCGTTAGCGCGGATACAACTTTCACTTTCCGCTAAAGAAATTTGTTGTTACGAAATTTGAACATTATTTATTGCCACAAAAAATTGTGTCCGAATTCAAACTCATCACAGTCCTACAGCTGTCCTTCTGAGAAATATCACTGAAACCGAAACCCAATCGTAAGACCGGAAAATGTTTATTTTTTTCAAGAAATAGCCCGAAACAAATTGAACTTCATTACAGTTGTTCCTTTATTGCGTCAATTAATCTTAGTTGATGAACTCGTAACTACTAAATTCCGGTATATTTCATAATTACCTTGTGATGCTATCAGATAATGTAAAAGGAAAAATGAACATAATAACAGAGATAAAAATGTTGTTCATGAATTCTTTGTGACTGTGGTTTCTAATAGTCCTTATTATCATTGTGTTCTCTGCTCTAATATGATACCCTAATGGGCAAACTTAGCAAGCCAATATGTAAATCTTAATACAGGGTTATCCATTTTTCGGTTTCAAAAGTAAAGTTAAATAAAGCACACATAAAGCTATGGTTTCGGTGAAACTTTTATATCCTTTTGAGATTCCTTCAGCATCATTTTCGAAAAATACGGTTCAATGACCATAATGCGCACCAAATAATCATTTTGTCCGTATGCAATTACTTTTGGGTTCTTCGAGCCCCATATGCAACAATTTCGCTTATTGACACAACCACCGAGTGAGAAGTGAGCTTCATCGTTGAACTAAATGTTGTTCGATTGAAAGCACACATTTGAATCACCACTTTTGTAGTAAGTTTTAACTATTTTTACGCGTTCTTCAGTTATTAAACGGTCCATATTCGTAAATGCAAACCTTTCACTAGATAAATAACAATCCAGATGACAGACATTTAACATCTGACAGCCTTACCAGGCCGGCAATTTTAAAACCACTAAATGGTTAACCCGTTATAGCAATTTATTTCATACGGTTGTACCTATGACATAATTCTGGTTAGGCAAAAACTTTGTCATTTGTTTAATTCCGCTTTCCCGTAATCCCACAAAATCTACAAACAAATTTACAAAACGCTGATAGCGTTTTAAAAAACTCCAAATAAATATTTGAAATATCATTATACTTGTACCGTTGCTGTAAATGACATAATTATACTCCTTGCCTACCTGCGATAAAAGTGAATAATGTTATCCTCCGGAAATATTTCTTTGTATTTCAAACAGTAATAAAACCTGTGTTCACAACATTTCTCAAGGCAATATTCGTGTGGACCTTTAGTAATACATAACAATACATAAGAGTGTTCAGTCAGACCGAAATATTCTCTCCTTCTATTTAAGTATTTATTAAATAGAATAGAAAGAAATAATATTCGTTTCACACATCACAGAAAGATTAAAGTTAATATCGAAGATTTGTCATTGTTCAATTTTCATCTATTACTTACTTTTCTTGACTATAAACGAAATTAGAAAAAAAAAAACTAAACGCAGATTGACATTGATGCAGTACCGATGACTCTTAAACGATTTTCTGCGTGATTGGCTGCAAATTATATATCGGACCCCTTACTTTCGATGTAATCAGATGCCACCCCCTTCGCAATGGAGTTTAGCAAAAAAGACGTATATTTGCAGAGTTTACACATAGATAAACAACATTTCAAAGAAAAGGATTATGTACACAGATTACATAACACGATTTATTTCTTTTCATGTACGAGGTGTGTTGAAAAAATACGGCGAATTTTCCAATTTTGCGACTACATACATTCGACTTTCGATTATTATTATTTTTTTATGTTGATACCCTCGTCTCGAACATATGTTAATGGTCTTATCCATATATCATGTTTAATTTGTTTGTGAGAGGCATAAATAAGACAAGTGTTTTTCGTGTTTGGCGATTCGGTTTTTATCTCCTCAATCGTCGCAAAAAGCTGTCCTTTCATGGATCTCTCAAATCTTGGGAATAGAAAAAAGTCGCAGGGGGTCAAATATGGTGAATACGGTGGCTGAGGCATGATAGCGGTGTTATTTTTGGCCAAATAATCTCTCACAAGCAAAGATGAGTGAGCAGGTGCATTATCATAATGCAAAAGCCATGAATTTTTTTCCACAATTCCGAGCATTTTCTTCGTATTGCTTCACGCAAACGGCGCATAACTTCAAGGTAATACTCCTTATTTACCATACGATATTGTGGTAAGAACTCCTGATGTGCTACGTCGTAGTAATCAAAGAAAAGAATGAGCAAAACCTTGACATTTGATCGAACTAAGCGTGTTTTTTTTTTGGTCTTGGCTCTCCTGGACTATTCCATTGGGACAATTAGGCTTTGGTTTCGATGTCATAACCATATACCCATGATTCGTCACCAGTTATGACCCTTTTAAGCAAATCTGAATCATCGTTGACGTCATTCAACAATCCCTGAGCGATGCTCATGCGACGTCGTTTTTGGTCAAACTTCAGCAATTTTGGAACGAACTTCGCTGCTACACGCTTCATGCCCAAAATTTCCGAAAAGATTGCATGGCATGAGTCAACCGATATGCTGACATCCTCAGCAACTTCTCTAATTGTGATTCGAAAATTCTCCGTAACAATTTTCTTCACTTTCTCAACATTTCCATCGGTTGTTGATTCATATTTTCTCGACCTTCTGTGGAAAGCTTGTATCACTTGTAAACATTGCTTTAACTCATAATACTCTCACAATACGCAACTGTCAACATTTCAAGTGTTTTTGAGCATTTAATTCTATTTTTTGCACAAAATTTGATGCAACTTTTCTGATCCATTTTTTCGATAGCAGAAAATCACCCAAACAGTTGTCTTATTTATGCCTCTCACAAACAAACTAAACATGCTATATGGATAAAACCGTCAACATATTTTCGAGACGAGTGTACCAACATAAAAATAATAATAATAATCGAAAGTCGAATGTACGTAGCCCGCGAAATTTGAAAATTCGCCTTATTTTTATAACATACCTCGTATTGCACACTCAACGCTACAATATTGTCTACACGTTTCGCTTCACATGAACATCGGTAGAACAAGCGATAAACATTTACCATATTGCAAAATGTTTGCCGATTCAGCTTAACTCGCATGCCTCTCTATTGGCCCAATCGATTAATCTTTAATTGTTGTATTGTTTAATTGTTGTACGAGTATATATGTATATTCGAAATAATAGAAATACCATATTTCCAACGTTAAACCGAGCAATTTAGCTCAAATAATCAGTTAACTGTACACGTACAAAAAAGTACCAATAATTTGTCACTTTAGCAGAAATTGTTAAAATTATTTTTATCACTAATTTGGCACAAGGTTTCATTTTTTACTGATGTGGAATTTGAGAACGATTTGTCATCTAGTTTGTGTTCGATTTTGTCATTTCATTTTAAGAGACTGTTCCAATTTCAATGGATAAAAATATCAGACAAAGAATTTGTATAAATTTGTTTTTTTGCAAATGCAATTTCGTCTGCCAAATCATGTTGCAGAACTTTACAGAAAGCTTGCAGATAATCGACTTTGAATTCAAAAACATGAGCATATGAGTGGTACAGTGTACTCAAAAACAATTGACATGCACTGGAAGTGGAAAGCCGTCATTTAAGTTTGATAAGAACAGTTCCTGAACTCTCTGTATCTCTCGAATCAAATTGTACACTGTTTGGGCATGAAACGAAATGTCACTCAAGTAGTTCCGAACGACTTGAATTTTATTCAAAAGTTCTATCGCGTAAAACATATGGGCATATGAGTGGTACAGTGTACTCAAAAACAATTGGGATGTGCTGGATGTGGAAAGTCATCATTTAAGTTTGAGAACAGTTGCTGAACTGTATCTCTCGAATCAAATCGTACACTGTTTCGGCATGAAACGAGATGTCACTCAACTAGTTCTGAAAGGCTTGAATTTTATTCAAAAATTCTATTGCTTATCACTGAAAACGTGCTAGAACAATTATAACTGGTGATGAGAAATGTATTTACGAGTTTCATTTGTAAAACAGTAGCTTCGGAATGATGTCTTCCAACTAAGCCAAAATTGAAAAAAAAAACACATCAAAATCGATCAAAAGTCAAGGCAATATTGAATATTCTCAAAATACCGCGGTTTAAGATAGGAAATTCGATGAAAGAGGCCAAATTTGTGGAAAGAAAATTCATGGATTTTGCACCACGATAACACATCATCTCTCAAGGCTGGCCATAAACTTAATAACTATCATGGAACAACCAGCGTATTAATTTGATGGAACTCACGGTAACCTTCTTTTTTTCTAAACTGTAATTACAAGTGCGAGGCGATAGAAAAAAGGAGAATTCATGACGAGAACTAAAGTTCTTTTCGTTTGAAAAATGTACTCAAGATTATTCGCTGTCATAAATTATTATTTTCAAAAAAAGTTCTTCTTTAAAGACGATACAATACATAAATAAATTTGATTGAATTTTAAAAATTAGTATTTTATTGTCCAATTCCTGGTATTGTATTCACAGAATATGTATTATCGGCATAAATGTGGCAGCACAATCACAGTGATAACTTTAACTTTTATCACCCGTAGTGATGCAAGTAAATTATTTACTCGATAAAGTTATAGTTTTGATTGATTTCAGACAATAAAGTATTTCAACTTGTTGATTGACAGCTAAAAAATATTAAATACCATAGTTTAAGGTATCAATTATGTATTGATCTGAGCAGTCTTTGACATACGAGTACCAAGCCCCTTATGATCCTGCCCACATTTTTGCACAAATGAACGAGAAGGGGAGGGTTTATGTATGTCGATTCACGTGATTAAAATTTCTACATTGGTGTTATAACCACATTTATAATTCGATTGTTTAATCCCGTATCTGTCGGCGACACCCTCATGCAGATTACATTAAATTCGACATTTCTTTTTAAATTTTAAGTAAGACAATTGTGAACCTTAAAGCTGCCGATGGCGATGGGACATTTTGGTTCAGAATTCCAGTCTCCTACCTCAAGTGGTGCGGCTTTCAGAGTGCTTTCAATTGCGACATAAACATTAGAAACATCCAAAAAACTTTATATGGAGTCTCAGATGAGTATTTCTAGCTATTGGAAATAAAGTAAAAAACTTAGAATGCAGGGTATGCTCTGAGTTATTGAGGTGGTCTGTGTAACAAAGATAGTCATCAAGTAAGCATTGATGTTTTAATTGTGTCCGTTTTTCCGTACAACGTCTCAAAATCGACAATTTCTAAGGGAATAACGGGCCATTTAAGCAAATTTGTACCGGTTTATCACATAAAAAATATTTTATTGTAAAAACTTTACATGGAGTCTCAAATGAATATTTCTAGCTATTGGAAATGAAGTAAAAAACTTGGAATACAGATACTCTAAGTTATTGAGGTGGTCTGTGTAACAAAGATAGTCATCAAGTAGGCATTAACGTTCCAATTGCGGCCATTTTTCTATATAAAATCTTACAATCGATGATTTCTATGGGAATAATAGGTCATTTAAGCAAATTTGTACCTATTTATCACATATAAAATATTAACCGAAATTTTAAAATTTGATTTATACCCTGTTCACAGTTGTAGCATAATTAGCGAGATCTCTTTATGGACCAAATAGGCGGTCCGGACCTAACAAAAAAACACAAAATAAATGGGAAAAACTTTCTTTTTTTTAACATAATCTCCTTTTAGCTCGATACACTTTTCCAGCGACATTCAATAGCTTCTATATGCTTTATAGTATTGTCAAACTCTTTAAAATAGCGATCAACCACAGACTCCATCTCTTCATTATTGACAAATCTTTTACCACCAATCCATTTACTCAAATTTGGAAATAGAAAATAGTCTGAGGGAGCTAAATCTGCCGAATAAGGTGCGAGATTAAGCAATTCGACTTTTAATTCATTACTTTTGTTCCTCGCAATGTTGGATGTGTCAACTGGAGCATTGTCTTCATAAAACAACACTTTCTTTTTCGCCAAATGCGGCCTTTTTCCATAATTTCGTCACCTAAACGCTGCAATAAAGATGAAGATAATTAATAAAAACAATGCCAAGCGCATCCCAAAAACCAGACACCATGACCTTGCCTACAGATGGATCCGTCTTCGCCTTCTTTGGATACGATTCTTCCATTCCAGTCCACTGCTTTGACTGTTCCTTTGTCTTAGGTGTGAAGTAGTGGAGCCACGTCTCATCCACGGACGCAAAAATTCGTCTTTATTGCGGTGAAACATCGCCAAGCGCTCTACTAAACCATCTCCAGTATGCGGTTTTTGATCTATTGAAAGCAAGCGCGGCACCCATCTTGCGCACAGCTTTCTCATCTTCAAATCTCTAGTCAATATACGAAGTAAGAAACTTTTTTAAATGCCTATCATTTTAGCTTGCTCATGCACCTTCAGCCAACGATCATCCAATACTATTTTGCATATTTTTTTAGCCGTGTATGGCGTGGACACCTCAATTGGTTAACCACTGCGGTGTTCGCCTTAACTGATCGTAAGAATATTGTGCAGTCGTAAACGCAGGAGCAGACTCCCCCAGCATAGAATCTAGCTCCAATTTAATATCGGTTATACTGAGATCTTTCAAATGGAAATATTGAATTACATAACGGTGACCAATTTTTTCCATGTTTACAAATTCACTGAGATAAATGATATATGAAATCATAAATAGTGAATAAAATAACAAATAAATATGTTATACAATGTGGCGTCTTGACACCTAAAGCATTTGTTGTATAAGGTTGCCTACTTTTCATCAAAATAATATTTTTCAAACTGCTGCCACCATCTATATGTCAAGTCGACTAGTTTTGATACCGCCTTCATACGTCATAAATGTCTTACATAAAAATTGGCCGATTTACCAAAATTCAATATTTCTTAATTTGAAAATTGCAAAACGTATTATTAAATATCAAATATTACTTTATAATGCTTAGGAAATTTTGAGAAATTCGTTCTGATATCCGCCTCTCTTTAAAAAAAAAAGCGGAGCGATTTATTATTATGAATAGCAAACCTTTTGATAAAAATCGATGCGCAATTAGGCAAATCAACATGATGCCCATATCTATAAAATATGCAATGATCCAAAAATTGCCTTTACATCCTAGATAATTTTCTTCCGCCCTATTTGTAAAGCCTCATAGCAATCCCCGCTGCTGTATATGTCGAATACGTCGACTTGCAAATTGGCCTGCACCTGTTTAATCTCTAAATGATGTTCTAAGATTACAACTTATTCAATAGGTCCCTTTGCTCCGGCCAATAACAACTGCCAATGGAATATATTCTCCTCTGAATATATAAAAGAAACATTTCAGGTCAAGAGACGACAACATTTGCTGCATCTCATTTACCTCTGTTTCTACCATTATTATATGAACTTTCACCTTCATAAATAATTCATTTTTTATTTGATAGAGCCGTGTACTCGTACATTAGCTTGACTCTATGAAACATTGCTATCAAACGCTTGCATAAAGAAATACTTTTGATTCACAGTTGTTAGCATCTTAAGTGGAATAAATGACTCTATTGCATACAACTATTATTTATTCCATAGTCTTGTCATTGGCCACATATTGCTCTACTTAGTAGAAAAGCATAACCTGGAGAAGTCATGATAAATGTAAAGCTATTTCTATAATAACATTAGCATTTAGGATATCTGTAGCAAGATGATACCCACCCTACATCTGTGACGGAAGCGTGCAAAGTAGACAAAATTATGCAATGACCACAGAGAGAGTTGGTCAACGTACGAGTTGTGCTCCAAAAATACGGTTAATTTTCAAAACAGTTGAAATGTTGACAGTTGCATACCGTGAGAGTTCTCTGGTCAAATAAATGTTTACAAGTGGTACAAGCTTTTCACAGAAGGTCACGAAGATGTGATTGCCGACGCTCGCTCTGGATGCCCCCGCACATTAACAACCGCTGAAAATTTTGAGAAAGTGAAACAAATTGTTCTGGAAATCAAACGAATCACAATTAGAGAAGTTGCTGAGGATGTCGGCATATCGTTTGGCTCATGCCATGCAATCTTTTCGGAAAATTTGGACATGAAGCGTGTGGCAGCGAAGTTCGTTCCAAAACTGCTGAATTTTGACCAAAAACAACGTCGCATGAGCATCGCTCAGGAATTGTTGAATGACGTCAACGATGATCTAGATTTGCTTAAAAGGGGCATAGTCATGGGTTATGACATCGATATCAAAGCTTAATCGTCCCAATGAAAGAGTCCAGGAGGGCCGAGACCAAAAAAAAGGACGCCGAGTTCGATCAAATGTCAAGGTTTTGTTCACTGGTTTCTTCGATTACCATTGCGTATTGCATCAGGACTTTATACCACAAGATCGTACAGTAAATAAGGAGTATTACCATAAAGTTATGCGCCGTTTGAAGTAATACGAAAGTAATAAGAAAAAACGCCCCGAATTGTGGAACAAAATTCATGGCTTTTGCATCATGATAATGCACCTGCTCATTCATCTTTGCTTGTGAGAGATTATTTGGCCAAAAACAACACCGTTACCATGCCCCAGCCACCGTATTCACCAGATTTGGCCCCATGCGACTGTTTCCTGCTCCCAAGATTGAAGAGACCCATGAGGTGAGATAAAATAGAAATTGATGAATAAATAAATATTTTTTGAGAAAAATTAAAATTCACCTTTTTTGTTGAACATACCTCGTATGTACATAGATATCGATACAATGATCGGTATAAAATGACTCTTATCATCTTATCGAAGATAAATGATTAAATGATTTTTTTTTTTTTTTGGCATCTTTGCTACTGAAAACTCAGAACAAAACTTCGTTCCTATTTTATCTTGTAAAAAATACAAGATGTATTTAAAAATGAAAAACCGGACAAAACTTAATACTGCATCGTTTAATACATTATGGTTTTATTACAAAGAACAACTAAATGTTACAAGTGCTACCTGTTAAATCCACAACTGACCATGTATTCTTACTACTTCAAACCACCTCTTTATCGATTATAAATTTGCTTTCGACATTTCGATACGGCAAAAATTGTGTGAAATCGTAGCCGAGTTTGGTATTCCTTAGTAACGTACACTATCTTGCATAACCGACATGTAGTCTTCAGTGCAGATTATTATAAAAGTGAGGGATCTATTTTATATCAAACGAGAATTTAGACTGGCTTACATTTTTGATAATTGTGGGGAAAGTTGAAGTATACACACCAACATTTTCAATTGCTGCCAAATGTTACTTACCTACACTTATAATATAGGCATTATTGGCCGAAAACTGTGAAATTTTACTGCAGCCTCCTCAAGTCTTGAAAAGAAATCTTCGAGAAATCATGGATCTGAAGTCTTACTCTGAACAAATTATCCACTCGTTTGAGACAACTATAAATTCGGAGTAAAAAAAAAACAAATTCCCTTCTATTCTATGCACGAGATTTGGGAGGACTTCTCACATTCAATGAGCTTACACGCATTCTGTTTTTAGACTCACTCGTGACTTTAGTGAGTTTACACAGCAATCCAATTTTAGACTCACTCACTCATAACTTCGGGGTGGTGGATGAATTAATCCACCATCAAATTGTCGTTCCAGGAAACTTGGGAAGAGTATTGATTGCAAACAAATCCTGGTAACGGCTCAATAGACGATTTAAGGACAAACCCCTCTCTTGACGAACAAAAAATCCTATTCTATTCTATTCTTACCTATTTTGCTGTATGGGACAGAATTATGCGTACTGACACAACTAACTGAATCAGTTATTCATTCTTCTAGAGGAAAATTCCCATCATCATTAATAGAGATCAAGGTCATCATATGAATCACGAGCTGTTTATCGACATGCGCCTTAGGTCTTCAAGTGTGAATGAATTGAGCAGAATAAGCTCAATACAGTGAACTCGATGAAACCTTAAATTATGACACAAGCGTCTGAATCACTTCTGTTGGTCTTCAAGAGAAAAATACTCGAAAAATTTATGGACCCATCATCTTTAACAGTTGATCGTTGTGATATCGTTATCATTATATAAATCATGAGCTGTATCGCATGAAAACAGACTGGGTCATATTGTGTCGAAGGACATTAATGCTTTAGCGTATAAGGAAAGACCACGCTTTTGAAACACTGCGCTAAAACTTGATGTGAAAGATTGGAGGAAGAGTGCAGAAAACCGAGGCGCTTGTGATTATTTTTTACAAGTAGTACATAATTGATAAAAAAAATGTCAGTTATAGTTGCCATTCAAGTGAGTAAGTAAGAACGAACAAAAATTCCCATTGTTTATGGAACACAATTTCATTAAATTGGGTGCCTCAGATAGCTTGCCCGCAACCCATACTGTTAACAGAATTTTCCAAAATTTTGTTGCATTCTGAGACCAAAAACATTCATATCTTCACAAAAAATTGGTAATAACAAAAAAGTTTGATTTACTGACTTGTAACGCCTTTTAATTGCGATAATATTTTGGTAAAAATTGGCCAATGACTTCAAAACCTACTCCAAGCTGTTACTCTCTGCCATACTCTCCCCAATCAGAACAATATTGCTTGTTAACAAACATGGATAACATAACCGAGATAGAAATGTGTTAAAAGTAACATATAACTTGAAAAGAATTCGCTCACAAGGACTTTTAAAGGATCCATGACCTTAACTCATTACAACCAATTATCATTACCAGCAACATCAAGCGCTTGAAATATTGGTTTTTATTGCTTTTACCATAAACATTTAAAAATATCCAAAATTTATATGAAATTCAAGTTATTTAGCCATCAGAATTAAACATCCATGCGTTTAAGTTTTAGTTAAAAAGAAAAAAAAAAGCTTTGAAAGGTTTACTCTCTTGCCGAAGTTTAAACAATCGAGATGGAGATGATCAGGCCTATGTAAAATTCTTATTTTAATCGGCATTTCGACCTTCGTCTTTGAATATAGTTGATCCTTCGTTCTATTCTTTCTAACAAAGCACAATTCATCACATCCATAAGAAACACGTATGCGAATTAACATCGCAACGAAATCGTTTAATTTTCTAACTTAAACATTAAACATTAAAAACTCTATGAAATTGAATCGATAATTTTTGACAAAATGGCAAAATTTATGAACTACTTCATTGCTCTGCGATAAAAGCCTATCATAAACAACTTTATTACTTCAAAAGTCATTCATGAGGGCAAATTTCAGAAGACTTTCAAAATTGGCAATGCTTTAGCTATAAAAGGACGCTCAGGTACTAATCAGTTTCATTGGTTTCAAAACATTCTTTTGGCATTTGCAAGGCATGACATAATACAAACCTTCATCCTTCACCTTCACATATGTCCTAATTACAGCTAATAAAGGGTGATTTTTTAATCGTAGTTTTTTTACAAATCGAATAAAACATTCAAATTTGCATCATATATTAAAATTTTTTATTTGAATCGATGAATTGGTCCTTGCCATTTAATTTTTAAAGATAATTTCATGTAAATGTTGCCCGCGGCTCCGTCTCAAAATGTCCATTCAGAAGGTCCAATTTTCGTCACTTTTTCGAGCATTTCGGCCTGTATTCCACGAATAACGCGTGTTATGTTATCCTGTAAGGCTTCAATAGTGTTCGGCTTGTCCACATAGACTAACAACAAGACATAACCCCACAAGAAATAATCAAGAGGCGTTAAATCGCAAGATCTTGGGGGCCAACTCACAGGGCCAAATCGAGAGATAAGCTGCTCACCAAATTCATCCCTCAACATATCCATTGTTTCACGAGCAGTGTGGCATGTTGCACCGTCCTGATGAAATCACATGTCAACCAAGTTCAACTCAGCCAATTGGGGTAAAAAAAATCGCGTATCATGGTTCGATATCGTTCGCCGTTGACGGTAACGTTTCTTCCACGGTCGTCTTTGAAGAAAAATAGACCGATGACGCCACCAGCTCATAAACTACACCAGACTGTCGTTTTTTCGATATGCATCGGTAATTCATATGTGGCATGTGGCTGTTCATCACTCCAGATGTGACAGTTTTACTGGTTTACGTATCCGTTCAGCAAGAAATGAGGCTCAGCACTGAACGCAATTTTTCGATAAAACAGTGGATTTTCATTAAGCTTTTGTAACACCCATTCACCAAAAATTAGAGGTTGTGGTAGGTCATTCGGCTTCAATTCTTGCGTGAGTTGAATTCTATAGGCTTTCAAACCCAAATCGATGTGTAAAATTTTCCTTGCGGTTGAGTAACACATGCCTAATCGCTGAGAACGGCGACGACTTGACATTTCACGGTCGTCATTAACACTGGTCGCTACGGCTGCAATATTTTCTTCGCTACGCAATCTACGCATGTGTCTCGATGGTTTTATGTCCAGCAAAGTAAATTTGATGCAAAATTTGGAGATAACAGCACGAATTGTTGATTCAGCAGGTTGATTATGACGACCATAAAATGGTCGTATCAAACGATGCACATTTGTCACAGAGTACGAATTTTGATAATAAATTTTAACAATTTGCAATCGTTGCTCGTTCGTTAATCTTTCCATGTTGAAATGGCAGAGTATACTGTACACTTTTCACTTTGACAGATGACGTTTGGACTCCATTACCAACCAGTGCTGCCAATCTGAAAAACTTAAATCTTAAAAAATCACCCTGTATTAACCATATACATATATATCGTTTAAAACGACCGCCTGGTCCAGCAATTTAGACTGTGACAAGGGATTATTTTTGTTCACAAGCAAAATATAAATATATAAATTCTGTGCCAAAATTTTCTTAAACTCCTAATAATATTTTCTATTTCGTGATACCAATGTTGCTGTCTTCACATCTTTTGATTCACTTTCCACAATGTTTTATTACACGTGAAAGTTTAGAAAGTTCCGAAAGTTCTTTCCACGACCATCATGTTTTCTATTTTACTCTTTGAATTCCTTTTCGTTCGTCAGGCGACATCACGTTCTGCAAAAGAAAATGTTCTTAGTGAGATATATTGGCTGACTAAAATAAAACTAAAGTACGGAAAGACCACATGCAGTTATCGTCTCAACGTAAATGGAGCCATAGGAATGTATGTCATCATCCAAAATTTACGATGAACAAAATGTTAGTTTTTTACCTCTTTTGAACTTTGTGTATGGCCGTCATACCGAGTACAATATTTCGAGTATAACTGTCATAACACAAAGTATACCACGTAAATGGAATATTCCATATTATCATGGATATCCTTCTAATGTTACCTTATGTAACACCGAATTGGTCTCAGTCCTACTTCCAAACCTTTATGTGGCATAAGCTAAAAATATATGACATGTTGATATCAATCATAAACATAAATTATGTTATGAAACAAAACATCTACAAATATTACTTTCCAGGCACTGTCACACAGTGGCTGATTTGTAAAGAACAGGAAATAAACATGTCAGCAAACGGCTTTTCTAATTTTGATTAAATTTCATGCAGACGTAATCGATCTGCTGCCCAAATTAAGTTCTCTGCCGTTAAAAAAAATTATTTAGTCCTTCCACTAAAGTCAAATTTTTGGTTGAGTAAGAAAATTGCAATGCGATTGGATCACTTTCCGCTAGAAAGGCAACATTCCTACACTACTTAGAAACAAATTTCTTAATTTTTTGGTAATAAAAAAACTTAATTGGTAGTCGGTTTAGTCTTACTTACATATAAGTTATAGTAAAAAAAAGTACTATTTTTCGAATTTATGGATTTGATAACCTGTATCTCGCGTTCTATAAAAGTGAACGGTTTACGATTTCGTAATCAAAAAAACTGCTGACATAATTTTGGAATTGCTTGACAGTATCGAGTGCGCATCAAAAATAGTCGACACCGAAGCCAAATATTTCATCTTTTACAGTTTTTCTTCGATAAATGAACCACTTGAATAAAGTTAAATACAGAAACTCGATGTATGGATGCCATACAAATTAACGCCAAAAAAAAACTTTATTGATTGAATTTCCATCTGTGAATCGCTGCTGAATCGCAACAAAATCGACCCATTTCTGACCCTAAAGCTGACTGGTGATGAGAAATGGATCAGTTACGATAACGTCAAGCGAAAGCAGTAATAGTCGAATCACAGTGAGCCGATGCAAACGGTGACCAATCGAAAAATGACGGTCAGGAACATCCTACACTGCGCTTGGTGGGATTGGCAGGAATTTATCTGCTATGAATGGCTTCCCTGCGGTCTAACTTTTAATTCGGACTTTTACTTTCAACAGTTGTATATCAAACGCCAAGACCAGACACATTAATAGTGGCTCGCCAGAAACTCCTAAAGCTTTGTTGGGAGGTGCTTATGCATCCATCGTATAGTCCAGACCTGGCACAAAGAGATAACCAATTGCTCTCGTCAATGGCGAATGATTTTGCTGGCTAAAAAAATTCGCTTCAAGAGAAAGTTGTGAAAGTCGACCTCCCCAGATTTTTGTCAATAGGGACAAAAGTTTACTATGAGGTAGCATAATGAATTTACCTTTACAATTCTACAAAACTACATTCAATGTTATGCAAAAATAATGGATTTATTTTTAATACACCTTTTAATTTAGAAAAGCTATATAGCTCTAGATTAACTGTCCAAATTCTGTTAAAAATTAAAATTAAAATTAAACTTATTCTACGTGAACATTAAGGACAATTTGAACTTAAAATTTATGAAAAGTATCTCAATTTTCTAATTCTTCGGAAATGATACCAATAAATTTTCAGAAACATATAAATATATCGTTTCAGCTCATGACCTTTTAACACGTAATATGTGTAAAAGTTCTCAGTTTCCTGCCATATATTTATACTTTCCCATTTCGGAAACTTTACCGATTTTGTCGGACAAAATCCCCGGCAGTTGGAAAACGAAACTAAGCAAATTTCCCGGGAATACGCCGATGCATTCTCTAGGAACTAAACTTTTCACTTGAAGCATAGCATGAGTGATAAGTTTCCGTGAGGGCCCATTACCTGTATGAAATAAGCTGTCATCATGGGCAATTACCTGCAAGAACTTCACTTTATTTATAAATAATATGCAACAAGGATCTGCGTACGAGGCGGTCCCAAAACTAGCCAACCTGACGTATAGATGGTGCCCGTAGTTTGAAAAAAAACTGTTTTGGTGGAAAGAGTCCAAATTATAAAACATATATTTTAAGTTTCAAGGCGCCACGTTGCTTAGTATTTTTATTTGAACCATCAAAAATAAACGATCTCAGTGAATTTATGAAAATGGAAAAAATTGATCGCCGTTATGTAATTCAATATTTCCATTTGAAAGGGTCAGTCAAACCAATATAAAAGCCTGAGCTAAATTCTACTATGAGGGAGGAGTCTATTCCTTCGTTTACGACTGTAAAATATTGCATAGCAGAGTTTAAACGAGACCGTACGACCTGCCAAGACATATACCGTAGTAGTCGACCAATTGAGGTGCCCACGCCTCAGTTGATACTATTAAGAAATTCGTCGGCTGAAGCTGCCTGAGCTAGTTGAATTGAAAAGGGATTTGAAAAAGTGTTATACATCGTATATTGACCGAAGATTTGAAGAGGAGAAAGCTGTTCGCAACATGGGTGCCGCGCTAGCCATCAATAGAGCAAAAACAGCGTTGTGAAGATGTTTCAGTAGAGTGTTTGGCGATGTTTCACCTCAATATAGCCGAATTCTTGCGTCGATTTATGAGTATAATCATGGATGAGACAAAGGAAAGTCATAGCAGTGGACTGGAATAGGAGAATCGTGCCAAAAGACAGCGAGGGTGGTTCAATTTGCAGGCAAGTACATGGCGTCCGTTTTTTGGGATGCGCATGGGAATATTTTTAATGATTATATTCCGAAAGGAAAAACCATCAAGAGTGAATATTACGCTAATTTATTTCAGTGTTTAGGTAAGGGAAAAAAGGGCGCATTTTGCGATAAAAAAATGTTATTTCATCAAAACAATGCTCCAGTTTAACCATCCACTGTTGCGATGACCAAAATTAATAAATGAAAGTCGGAAATGCTTCATCATGCACCTTATTCGCCAGATTCAGCTTGCTCGAGCAATTTTCTATTTAAAATCTTGAAAGAATGGCTCGTTGGTAAAAGATTTGCCAACAATGAAGAAGTGGTTGGTGGTCTGCGGTTGATGGCTATTTTAAGAAGTTCGACAGTTCTTACTATAAACAGGGTGTAGAAGCTATTGAATATCGCAGGATACAGCGTATCGAGCTAAAAGGTTATTATGTTGAAAAATAAAGAACATTTTTCTCAACTGTTTTGTACCTTTTTTGTTAAATCGGCCAGTTTTAAGACGTAATACTGATAGCCCTGTACATATTATTCTGGAGCACATAATCACATTTGTTTCATATCTCGAAAATTTTGTATCCAATGATGAAAATACTACGATATAATTTTTGAAAATTTTTAGTGGACTTAATGTAAATTCCTGACTGTCTTCAAACTTGCTAAAGAAAAACATATCTGACAATTTATGATCCCTTTGCAAAATTATCCTTGGCTTATGTTATTAAATTAGGATTGGTTATGGCTGGATCGGTTTAGCTGGCCGACAGTGGGACAATACACACACGATTATTGTTTGCATGATCCCGAATAAATTCCTGATACAGCTACATATCATTATTTGAACGGCGGTTACCTCAATCTGCCACGCGAATATTTTGAGTAGTCAAGTGATCGACAAGGCTAATAACTGCTTCCCAAACTTTGGCTTTCGGAATCGTCGTTAACAGGTATCGTCGAGTTAGACTTAAAAAAGGTATAATGCATGTAAGCTATATGAATGTGAAAAACTCTCCCATACCTGATTTATGAGAGGCAAGGGAACTTGTTTTTTTTTATCTGGACATGTAATCTAAATTATATTATATAAACAAAGTAAGGTACGTTGTGCCTAATTTAATGACATATTGCTATTTAGATGCCATGTTTATTACAATAGAATATTTAGTTAATTTATTAGCTAGTCCATTATTTACAAAAGTTTTGTACGAATATTTTGAACTATAATAGCAGTATGGAATAATTGTGGTACATAAGAAAAATTTTATTTATAGTTTCAACAGTTACAAATATGTGGCTCCAACATATAATTCTTGTTTCCCTGATTTTCATTTTCTCAAATTGACGTTCATTTTCGACCTCAATCAACAGAGTCCTCTCACAAAAGTCAACAATATTTTCGAACACAACAGGAACTCATCCCTATCGCCTTTATACACTTTAATGCTAATTAGGTTCTATATCATTAAAAGGTAGGTGATATCTTTTTAATTTCACTTTATCATCGTTCCCAAGTTTTTGGTTACAACAATTAAAACATGACCAGAATATCATTCAACAATTTTACCAAACATGTAAGCAATACACAGTTCACCGATTAAATTTATCACGTTGCCCCAAAATTATATTCAAGGGTAACATAACGATGAATATTTTAGGTGTTACAGTTGACAAGATAAACGTGGTGCCAACGGAGAGAAGAAGAATGTAAAAAAGTTAAACGAATTTTATCTCTGTGCCAAAAGAACTAAACGTGTTGCTGTGTGTGAGTTACGCTTATAAACGCCAGTACCAGGACAGCATCAACATAATATACTATGTAGTAGAGTGGAAACACCTACTCATGTACACCCTTAAATGTTGATTTATAACATTTTTTTTTATTTAGTTCCCTTTCGTGCAAAGAAAGTTACCTCCCACCGCAAAATATTAGAACTGTTTCAAAGGTGAAACCCTTAAATGTACGGTGAAACTTGTAATTTCTCTTGAGCACAACTTTATCCAACAAACAAATTGCTAGAGCGGAAGGAATTTATTTACAAAAACAAAAAACTTTGTTGAACAATTCATTGAAACATTGTAACAAGTAACAAAACAGTTCATCAAAGGCATAGAATAGCAATTTTTCTTTAACTGTTTCTTATATTTCTATACGAGATGTGCTCAAAAAAACAGGTGAATTTTAATTTTTATCAAAAACTATTTATTTATTCATCAATTTCTATTTTATCTCCTTCAATGTAGTCCCCCTCAAACATAATACTCTTGTGCTAGCGTTTTTTTCCAATCCTCGGAGCAGTTCTGATATGCATTTTTTGGTATGTCCTTGAGCTCTCTCAGCGATTCGGTTTTTATCTCCTCAATCATCGCAAAACGCCGTCCTTTCATGGGTCTCTTCAATCCTGGGAACTGGAAAAAGTCGCAGGGGGCTAAATCAGGTGAATATGGTGGCTGAGACATGATAACGGTGTTGCTTTTGGCCAAATAATCTTTCACAAGCAAAGATGAGTGAGCAGGTGCATTATCATGATGCAAAGGCCATGAATTTTTTTCACATTTCCGGTCTTTTTTTTCGTATTGCTTCACGCAAATGGTGAATAACTTCAAGGTAATTCTCCTTATTTACCGTACTATCTTGTGGTAAGCACTCCTGATGCACTATGCCATGGTAATCGAAGAAAACAGTGAGCAAAACCTTGACGTTTGATCGAACTTGGCGTGCTTTTTTTGGTCTTGGCTTTTCTGGACTCTTCCATTGGGACGATTGGGCTTTGGTTTCGATGTCATAACCATATACCCATGATTCGTCACCAGTTGTAACCATTTTACGCAAATCTGGATCATCGTTGACGTCATTCAACAATTCCTGAACGATGCTCATGCGACTTTATTTTTAGTCAAAATTCACCAATTTTGGAACAAACTTCTGCCACACGCTTCATGCCCAAAATTTCCGAAAAGATTGCATGGCATGAGCCAATCGATATGCCGACATCCTCAGTAACTTCTCTAACTGTGATTCGACGATTCTCCATTTTCTTTTTTCTTCACTTTCTCAACATTTTTATCGATTGCTGATGTGTTGGAGCGACCAGAGCGAGTTTGTACAACTTGTAAACATTTATTTGACTCAGAGTACTCTCACCGTATGCCACTGTCAACATTTCAAGTGTTTTTAAGCACTTAATTCCATTTTTTACACAAAATTTTATGCAACTTCTTTGATCCTTTTTTTTCAATAGCAGAGAATCACCAAAACAGTTGTCTTATTTATGCCAACCACAAACAAACCAAACATGCTATATGGATAAATCCGTCAACATATCTCCGAGACGAGTGTACCAACATAAAAAAATAATAATCGAAAGTCGAATGTACGTAGCCCGCGAAATTTGAAAATTCACCTTATTTTTTGAACACACCTCATACAATGTTATATGTAGTTTCAGTTAAAGAAATTTGTGGAAACGCATCGCAAAAAGGGGTTTATGCAAATCGGCTTTTATATGCAGTTGTCACATCATTTCATTTCACCATTTCAGACCAGTCACAATATTGGACCCAGCATAAACACATTTTTCAAAAAAGGAGAATTTAAAAAAGTTGGCACTCATCACTCAAAATCAAAACAATGAAATCAAAAATGTAGTTATTTCTAAAAAACTTTCAAGTAACAATTAAAAAAACGGAAGTTTCGTACGCAATAGCAAATTTTAATACTTTCAAGTCCTTTATAACATATTAAATGACCAATGTAATCGTACGTAATTAGTAACAATACAATTAATTTACTTAACAATTAATTAACTAAATGCAACGTACGTAAAGCTATGACTTCGATGAAACTTTTAATTCATTACAATACTTGAACCCCGCAATTATGTACGATATGAAATGTCATTTAAATGACAGCCTCTGGATTTGTTGCAGCAACGGGTGAGATAGTTTTCAACCACTTTATCGCATATTTCGATTGGTATATCGGCGATAACTTGACGAATATTGGTTTTCAAATACTTCACTGTTTGGAGATTATCCGCGTAAACTTGGTCTTTAACGTAGCCCACAAAAAATGTCTAACGGCTTTAATTAGCCGATTGAAATCGGTCGTGTTGTGTGGCTCCTGGTACTGCCCTGTTTAAACCGAATATCCAGTTCATAATATTCAGTTTCAGACCAAAAAAAAAGTCGGTTATTATACGGCCATACCGCTCTGAATTAAATTCAGAATATCAGCTACACTTTCACTGACAAAAGTGATATTTTCGGCAGTGTGTACGACTACATTGCGATGATGTACATACAGGCCTGACCACATAACTGTAACGCTTCCAGTCTCTTCAAATTACTTTAAAGTCTCGGTTACGACGACCATAATGCACCCCATAATGCACGAAAAGTGCCACATTTGAATCACCATTTTTTGTAGTAAGTTTTAACTATTTTTAAGCGATCTTCGGTTGTTAGACGACCGATATTCTTAAATGGCAAACTTTTCACTAAATAAATAACTTTTCAGATGACAGGTATTTAACAGCTGACAGCCTTTCCAGACCGACGGTTTTGAAATCACTGAATGGACAGCTCTGTAAAAGTAAAGTTTAAATTTATTTATTTTTATTAAATTACCTATATCAAGTATGATAACATATTTACCAACTTTCGTGATGTTCGCCCTGCTCTAATTGCCAAAGCATCTTTCTCCCCATCTGAAGAGAAAATATAATATTATAGCATGAAAAATTTGGTGACCAAAAGAAAGCGCTTTAAATACTAAATCGATTGAGTTATACCCATTTGTCTGGACACTAACAGACACGACTGCTGTCACATTGTATATCTGGAACGTCCAACACAAATTGACCGATGTAATGAAATTAAGTATTTGCTCTTAACAAAGCTAAATTCCTTTACATCAAATATTAAGTTCCCGCTGTTCGCCAATAGATGGTGCCATAACCTAAACACCATGAGCCAAGGTAAACATACCGTCTCGACACAATAGTGATTTTCTTTTGAAGTCATATTATTTTGGTTGTGTGAATATGTATGATTTTGTGCCAAATAACCGTCATATGCGAGAAGTATTGATTTTCTTCTTTCAATCGAGCTTCAAATCGTTTACGAAGATGCTGCTTTATGTGAAACAAAGTGTCGATATTGATTCCGTCGCTTTAAAGACGCTGATTTTTATATGAACGACCGTTCGCGTGAAGGAATACGAAAAACCTTCGAAGACACTGAAGTCACAGTATTGCTTGATGGAGATCCGCTTCAAACGCAGGTAGAACTTGCCTCAGTATTAGGAGTTACCCGCCAAGCCATCTCCAACCGGAATCTCCAAGGGAATTTGAGCGTTGTGTTTTCGCCTGTAAACAAGTACTTCAGCGGCAAATAAGGAAGGGTTTTCTCCATCGTATTGTAACAAGTGATGCAAAATGGATTCATAATCCAGAGAAAAGAAAGTCATGGGGGCTGCCCCCATAGAAGCATGGCCTTCTACGTCGTCGCCTCGTCGGAATATTTACGCTGCGAAGGTTATGCTCTGTATTTAGTGGGACCACGTCGGTGTTGTTTATTACGAGCTGCTAAAACCAAGCGAAACTATCACTGGGGATCGGTATCGGCTTCAATTACTGCAATTGAGTCGAGCTCTGCACGAGAAATGCCCATAATACGCGGAGGAGCACAAAAAAGTGATTCTTCAACATGACAACGCCCGATTTCACGTGGCCAAGCCTGATAAAACCTACCTGGAAGCGTTGAAATGGGAAGTCTTACCTCATCCGCCATATTATCCAGATATTGCATCGTCCGATTATCACTTGTTCCATTCGATGGCACACGAGCTTTGCCAGAAAGATGGGAAAAGTAGTAGCTAGCGACGGGCAATACTTTCAATGAATCACTTGCAAACATCTTTTCATAATAAAGTTGCGTTTTTATAAAAAAAAAAGCGAGAACTTAGTTGCGCACCTAACATACACAACATACCATTTAAATCAGATATATTAAGTGGTTTTTAAAATCGTTTTAACTACATCCGTCTGCCTAAAGGATATGAAATCGTATTGGCCTATCCATTCTGTTACCTTCCATACAAATTGACCGATTTATCGAAAACCAGTACTTGGTGTTTGCTATTAACTGAAAAATTGTGGTAAATAAATATTTTGCTCTCCTCTTCCTTCGTAACCCTGGACATAATTTGTAAAGTCGATCAATCCACAGCTATGTTTCTGCCATCGCTTACACAATAACCGTATTAAGCTACATTTACCCACATTTATATCTTACGTTCAATTACTTTAAACCAAATTGAATCTTCCAAAGAATCAATCCAAAAATTGCAACAAATTTTTGATATATTATATTATAGCCTTTTGCACGACTACGATGGTTTTTTTATAAAAAATACTACTTTACGTGCACACACAAATAGACGAGTCTACTACTGTAATAATACAAAGTAGTTCCTCTAACAGATAATCAATATTATTTTCAGAGAATGTCAATCACAACAAAGCCTACCCAATTTTCATGTTATTTCGACATTTGGGTTTGAGTTACAGTGCCTTAAGTGATGCTACTTTTTGTTTATTGCATCTGTAAAAAAAACTAATTATGTGGTAACCCGTTTTGCTCAGAAATATTCAATTATTGACATATACTGATTTTCAATGAGGTTGTACGAGTACTTAGGGTGATTTTTTAATCGTAGTTTTTTTTTTTGAAAAAAATCGAATAAAAGACTCAAATTTGCATCATACATATATATTAAATTTTTTTATTGGAATCGATAAATTGGTCTTTGTCATTTAATTTTTAAATACAATTTCATGTAAATTTTGTCCGTGGCAACGTCTCAAAATGTCCATCCGGAAGGTCCAATTTTTCGTCACTTTTTCAAGCATGTTATCCTATAAGGCTTCAATAGTGTTCGGCTTGTTCACGACTTGACATAACGCCACAAGAAATAATCAAGAGGCGTTAAATCGCAAGATCATGGGAGCCAATTCACAGGGCCAAACAAGAGATAAGCTGCTCTCCAAATTCATCCCTCAACATATCCATTGTTTCACAAGTGTGGCATATTGCACCGTCCTGATGAAACCACATGTCAACCAAGTCCAACTCAGCTAATTGGGGCAAAAAAAAAATTCCTTGTGGTTGAGTAACACATGCCCAATCGCTGAGAACGGCGACGAATTGACATTTCACTATCGTTATTAAACTGGTCGCTACGGCTGCAATATTTTCTTCGCTACGCACTCTACGCATGCGAGTCGATGGTTTTATGTCAAACAAAGTAAATTTGGTGCGAAATTTGGAGATAACAGCGCGAATTGCTGATTCAGCAGGTCGATTATGACGACCATAAAATGGTCGTATCAAACGATGCACTTTTGTCACAGAGCGCGAATTTTGATAGTAAATTTCAACTATTTGCAATCGTTGCTCGTTTGTTAGTCTTTCTATGAGGAAATGGCAGAGTATACTGTACACTTTTCACTTTGACAGATGACGCTTGGACGTCATTACCAGCCAATGCTGCCAATCTGAAGAACTTAAATCTTACAAAATCACCTTATGTAATAGATTAAAATAATTGTTGTCTTGTATATACATTTGTAAATAAATTTCTTTAAAAAACCGAACGAACTTTCCGAACCACCCGATATATTGGGATTAAATATTTTATAGCATCTACCTATAGATAGTAGATATAATAACTGCCATAAATTATATAACAATCTACGATTGAAAAAAATTGCATACTGAAGTTCCCTCCTCCGTTACCTCCGTTACAAGTTCACTGATTTATCAAAATTCCGTGTTTCCTCTTTACTGCCTAATAAGCAAATAAAATTGTTACCCTTTTTATTTTTGAAATCCTAGTCGAAATTTGTCACTACGTGTACATTCGAAATTGATAAGATAATTTTAATTGGCGCTGTTTAAAGGTTTGCTATGAGTTTATTATTTAAATTCAATTACGGCCCAAAATCGATTCACTAATTCAGATTCATGCGGTTCAAATATATGTAAAAAAAAACTGTCGACCCTTTTAAAAACTCATTAGTTATCAATTTAAATTATTCCTCCATGTTAAATATGTTGTTATTATGTATTCTTCGATTTGTTTATTTTAATACTTTTGTTTTTTAATATTTCAACTATAAAAATAATGTAAAATACTTAATTTATGTAAAAAAAGGACTACGGTTTACATCGAAAGTAATACCAAAAAAGTTTCCACCCAACGAACTCCGTCACCAACGTGTTGTCACGCACACATACATAGTTTGCGTGTGTTGTTATTCGTTGTTCTTTCGTAAATACTATGTAAATGTTGTTAACAATTAATTAAAATTAATTTATTCTTATACATTATAGCCATTCCAGTGCAGCAACGGCTGGTGATTGGATGAAAGGCTTGGCAGCGAGTGATGATGATGATGATGAAGCTGTTGCTGAGGAAGATGAATGTCATTCGTGGCACTGGGGTTATATAGGGAAAATTCTGTATGGAGCTGCTGCTGCGGATGTGATGTTGCCACTGAGTTGTCTGCTGATGTTGCTGCCACAGTCGTTGTTGGCACGTTGTTTGGGGTCTGAGGTATGTAGAAGCAATTCATGCTGTCGGTGCCAGGTAAGTGTGCACTTGACATTGGGGATGACGCTGGAAATTTTTGCGGTGATGCTGACGATGAGGCCGATGGAGATGAACAGGATGCAGATGAGGTTGACGGTGTGGGAGGGAGGCATAATTTCTTTGCAGGGACGTGACTTTGTGGCACATGTGTGGCATCTTGTGTCGTCTTCAGATACAATAAACTTTTCGTGGAATTATACGGAGGACTACCAGATGTGGTTGCCACTGTTGTTGCCGCTGTAGTTGGCAGAGGAGTTGTTGTGGATTGTAAGACGGTGTTCATGGCCGCGGCGTTTGGCTCTATTGGCATTATCTGATCCATAAAGTATTGTTCAATGCTAACTTCAACATCTTCATTTGCGTCCGTAGCGCCAGAACAGGGATCCGTAGCATATGGCGCCATATAATTGTGGCCATTCGTTGCTGTTGTTGTCTTAAGCATTCCCATGGTGTAGTGTGGATTCGGTTTGGATATGTTAAAATAATTTAATGGTTCAATGGTGTGTATCGGGGAAGAAGAGGCGCAATTTGAAGTGGGCGGACGATATGGCGTTGCGGCCGGAGAGGAGTATGACATGCCACCAACATTGCCGTAGTTTTGGAATTCTAATGAATTCTGTTGCTGATGTTGATTTGTGTAATACTGCAAAGCATATGGAGGCAATTGATTTGGTCCCTGGTTCATGTCAGTATTTATCGTCAGACCACCATTGCCACCCGCACTGCCAAAGGAGCAGTCGTCTAAGGATATAAATTCGCGTCCTTCTATATTAAGCAAATTGTATTCATTCAAGCCACCATTGCCGCTGCCGCCGCCATCACCATTCGCTTGTTGCTGCATCCCATGGTGTGGCAGTGAATGTTGCTGATGCTGTTGATGTTGCTGAGCCACTATTGTGCTGGAACGTGTGTACGGCGTCGCTGGTGGTGTCAGAGGTTGCGAGTCATTTGGTCCAGTGCCACAGGACTGCAAAGAACTAACCGTGGAACAGGGAGAATCCAAACGTTTTGTATAGTCATAATGATTAAACATAAAATCGGAACTTTCATCCGTTGTCGCATTTGCACCCAATAGGCGACCTTGAGTCAACAATGCCGCACTTTTACATGAATTCTTTAGGGTTTCATTAATATCCATCACAAATGGTGATTTTCCATTTTGCAACTGAGGCTGCTGTGTTGACAGCTGTTGCTGAACTTGTTGCCTTTGTGTTTCTCGCTCCCGCTGTTTAGCGCCTTTTCCATTTACAGCCCGACTTCCCGTTGTTGCTGTCACTGTTCTTGTTGACGAATGATTGTTGGCTGCTTTTCTGCCGTTTGCATTTGATTTCACTTCTGTCATTTTGTTGCCATTGCAATTTATCAAAGTTGCTGCTGCCGCTGCAGTTAGCGCTTCTGTTGTCAGGCCATCACCACATTGGACTGCACTGGCCGTTAGGGTTCGTCCTTTTTTTCTTCTGGGCTGGTATTTGTAATCCGGATGTTCTTGTTTATGTGTTTTGCGTAATTTCTCGGCCACATCCATGAAGGGCTGCTTGTCGCTGTCTTTAAGATTTCTGCAAAACGATAGAAAAGTAAATATTAATTGACATTTGTAAGAAGGCGTACAAAAGGAGCACAAAAGATTGCTTCTTCTTAGTTACATCTCAAGTAAGTTTGTGGCAGCGGTGAACAAGATATTCATCTTAAAACATACAAGTAAGAGAAAAATAAAATAGAAATTCAAAATTTTATGCAGAACAAGATTAAAAGATGCAGCTGAAAACCGCCTCAATCCAATTGGCAGATGCCTTCAATAAATACAGGTACAATAAAAAGTAATCGATTATTTTGGCTACAGATGGCTCTAGTAAACCGTATCGCATGTTATTTACATATATAATTTTATAAATGGGTATCAGATTACGCTAAATGGTCGTAGAAAGATGAGATCGTATTCAAAAAACTAATGAGACAATTTTGAAATTATCTGGCTTCATATTATAAGAGCGCACGTCAGATGGACTGATGGACACTAGCAAATAGAAAATACGCCATGTCTTATAGTTTGTCTTTGATAAATGTGTCAACACAAACCAGACAGCTGGAAATGTGAACACTGTTTTTGGTCCTGATACCGTAACCGTCAGTTATGCGCAATTTTGGTTTCGTCACTGTCGTTCTGGCAATTATGATGTGAAATATGCATCGTGCTCTAGGAAACCATTTATCGAAAATGTCGATAAAACAATGGAAAGCGTAAGTTCGACTAATATGTAAGCACTGTCTCGATTGCTCAGGAGCTGAATATTGTACAAAAAATATTTCGAACCACTGCATACAAAAAGAAGCTTAATGTACGGCTGTCACACGAGTTAATGCAAAAAAAAAAACGTCAAGGACAGAGTTTCCGTCTACTAATTACTGCTGAAATGCAACAAAACCCACCCATTTCAGAGGAAGATGATGACTGGTAATAGCCGTGGTCGAATCACGCTGAGCCAGCGCAAAACGGTCGCCCACGCAGGATTGACGATCAGGAAATTTTTGCTTAGTGGGACTGCCAGGAAGTCATTTACTATGTGATGCTCCTTTACGCCCAAAATCTGCGTTCGGACCCATATTGCCAACAATTGGATCGTCAAGAAGCAATCGTCGAGAAGTGGTCAGCTTTGGGCAGAAGAAGAGAAATTGTGTTTCAAAAAAGGAAGCTTGTGAAAATCGACTTCTCAGATTTTAACTAATAGGGACAGAAGTTTTTGCGAGAGGAGCATGATGGAATTACCTTCAAAACAGTGCATATTTGACCTAAACTGGATCCTTGTAACTTTGCTAAATATAGCCTTCAATGTTATGCAAAACTAAAGGATTTATATTTACTACACCTTGTACATAGTTGGCATCGCCGCCTCATTGCGATACGACAGACTAGACAGAAACGCAACAGACTAGAAGAAGTGGATTGCAATGTGCATTATGATTCCATGCAGAAAATCATAAAATGGAATACGGCGATTCATAGCTTGCATTAAGACGGAATAAATTTTCATCACGCTGATTTTGCTGCACACCCCGGCGGAAGAAGAAGCAATAAAACATTTTTCTAATTCTCATAAGAAATATACGATCCCTGATCAGCTGACCACAGCACTAACATTTTTCTGAATGGTGCTAATGCAGACTGTGAAATTAATCTAAGTGCAACTAAGTAAAGTATGAGATATGAGCTATGCGAAAGGCGAATTTAGCCCAAAATTAAGAAAGCTGTACAATGACAAGTTTCATATCTTCCATATTACTACAAACCATCTCACTTGCGCTGCAACCACATGTAAAGAATGCTCTGAGGGACGCGATAAGCAGAAGAAAAACTAGACAAACAGTCTTTTTAAATGTAAAAAATGTTTATCGAAGTTTCGGAATAGTGAAGGTATAAAAATATACTGGGATATGAGTGAAGGCCGAAGATTTTGCTAAAAAAAGGAGGAACTTTAATTCTATGGTAAAGGATACCCTGCTATGAGGACAACAATGTGCATCCATTCACGAATGTACACATTGCACATACGAGATGTGTTCAAAAAATATGGTGAATTTTTAAATTTCGCAGGCTACGTACATTCGATTTTCGATTATTACTTCTTTTACGTTGGTACACTCGTCTCGTGTTTAGTTTGTTTATGAGGGGCATAAATAAGACAAGTGTTTTGCATGTTCGGCAATTTTCAGCTATCGAAAAAAAATGGATCAAAGAAGTTGCATCAAATTTTGTGTAAAAAATGGAATTAAGTGCTCAAAAACACTTGAAATGTTGACAGTGGCATACGGTGAGAGTACTCTGAGTCAAAAAAAATATTTGCAAGTGGTGCAAGCTTTTTACAGAAGGTCGAGAAGATGACGGCGCTCGCCCTGGACGCCCCAGCGCAGCAACAACCGATGAAAATGTTGAGAAAGTGAAGAAAATTGTTATGGAGAATCGTCGAATCACAATTAGAGAAGTTGCTGAGGATATTGGCATATCGGATGGCTCATGCCATGCAATCTTTTTGAAAATTTTGAGCATGAAGCGTGTGACAGCGAAGTTCGTTTCAAAAGCGAAGTTCGTTTTAAAATTCCTGCATTTTGACCAAAAACAACGTCGCTCAGGAATTGCTGAATGACGTCAATGATGATCCATATTTGCTTAAAATCATCATAACTGGTGACGAATCATGGATATGTGGCTATGACATCGAAACCAAAGCCCAATCGTCCCAATGAAAGAGTCCAGGAGAGCCAAGACCAAAAAAGCACGACAACTTCGATCAAATGTTAAGGTTTTGCTCACTGTTTTCTTCGATTACCATAGCGTAGTGCATTAGGAGTTCCTACCACAGGTTTGTGCTGTAAATAAGGAGTATTATCTTGAAGTTAGGCGCCGATTGCGTGAAGCAGTATGAAAAAAACGCCCAGAATTGTGGAAAAAAAAATCATAGCTTTTGCATCATGATAATGCTCCTGCTCACTCATCGTTGCTTGTGAGAGATTATTTGGCCAAAAACAACACTGTTATCATGCTTCAACCAGCGTCTTCACCAGATTTGGCCCCCTGCGACTTTTTCCTGTTCCCAAAATTGAAGAGACCTATGAGAAAACGGCGTTTTGAGACGATTGGGGAAATAAAAACCGAATCGCTGAGATAGCTCAAGGACAAACCAAAAAATGCATATCAGAACTGCTTCAAGAGTGGGACAACGCTGGCACAAATGTATTATATCTGAGGGGGACTGTTTTGAGGGAGATTAAATAGAAATTGATGAATAAATAAATATTTTTTGAGAAAAATTAAAATTCACCTTATTTTTTGAACAAATCTCGTATGCAGAGAATATTTTTAAAAGTTGATGGGTCCAAAATTCAACGCACATGAAAAAAATACACCAACTATTTATGATCCAGCCTAAACTAGGTCAAAATAAAAATATCACGGATAAGAGTGATGTGTATGGTTGATTATTAGTTGTATTTCGGATTTTAGGTTCGACCTGCCAAGGTAAAGATTCTACTATAACCCAGCAAATGTTGCCAACATTACTTTGCTGTCGTTTGATTACTTTAAGCACATGAGCAAAAGCACGATATAGGAGGCGGTCCCAAAACTAGCCGACCTAATAAAGAAGGCACAAAAGAGATGGGAACAATTTTCGTTATTTTTCATAATTTTTCAACATAATATCCTCTCAGCTTGATACACTTTTTCCAGCCATATTCAATACCTTCCATTCCCTGTTTATAGTAAAAACTGTCAAACTTATTAAAATAGCCTTGAATCGCAGACTCCACCTCTTCATTGTGGGCAAATCTTTTACCACCAAAACATTTTTTTAAGTTTAAAAATAGAAAATAGAGCGAGTTAAATCTCGAATAAGGCGAGTGATGAAGCAATTAGAACTTTAATTCATTAATTTTGACCATCGCAATAGCGGATATGTGAACTGGAGCATTGTCTTGAGAAACAACACTTTCTTTTTCACCAAATGTAGCCTTTTTTCCTTAACTTCATCATCTAAATGCTGCAATACATTAGTTTAATATTCGCTGTTGATGGTTTTCCTTTCTGAAGATAATCAGTAAATATAATCCCATGCGCATCCCAAAAACAAACGCCATGACCTTGCCTGCAGACGGAACCGTCTTCGCCTTCTTTGGACACTATTCCCCATTTCAATTCTCTCCTTGGAGTGTTTTTTTTTTGCCTCAGGTGTAAAGTGGTGAACCCATGTCTCACCTATGGTTATAAATCGGCGCAAAAATTCGACTCTGTTGCAATGAAGCATCGCCAAGCACTCTACTGAAACATCTTCACGACGCTGTTTTTTGCTCTATTGAAAGCGAGCGCGTCACCCATCTTACGCACAGCTTTCTCATCTTCAAAACTTCAGTCAATATATGATGTATAGCAGTTTTTCAAATGCCTATAATTTCAGCTAGCTCAGGCACTTAAAATATTAAGCTGACTACAACACAATATTTGCTTTCTTAGCTGGCTAATTGAGTCTTTAAATCGGTTTATTAAGAGGACGAATCCTCTGATTCTTGGTCAGTATATTGTTTGGATTTTTAAGAGTACTCAAATGAAAATCCCAAAATATAAGTCGAAATATCTATCGTCTAGTTTACTATATCAAAACATCGTTCTATTCTACATAATACTTCTGGCACATGAACACACTGCTGAATATCTCCATTGCTTTTGATAGTTTTTATTTTTTTATTTCTATATTAACTAGTCCAACATTAGTACATTAATCAGATCCGACTAGTTCATACT
>JAHXMU010000109.1:274201-339607 GCA_019455685.1 Philornis downsi | reverse complement strand
TTATAATTTAGTTCGTAACTCTTCTTTCTGTCGTCTGTAAATCCAAACGCATAACATTTATTTGTTGAATATGCACATACTCCATTAAAAATCGTCCCCTACTATAAAAATTAAAAATCATATTACAATAACACAAAGGACAAATTAATTTTGGCTACAAACCACTCTATTAACAGATTACTCTATTATGGATTCTATGAACGATAATATTTTAAATTTTAGGGAAATTTTAAATTTTCTGCTTGAAATTGAGACTTGTTGCATGGCTTAGAAATGTACCCCACCAGCAACGTTATATTTGATCACAAACATTCTATAAATTTTTATAAACGACCGTGGCGAGAACCTTAGCAATTGCGGGTTCAATTTCACATACAACCCACACCTATTATTATAAGAGCGGTAGCCACCTCGATGTGTCTAACGAACACTTTAAGTGAGTTCAAAAATAGAACGCGTGTAAGCTCACTGAATGTGAGGAGTTCTCCCATAACTTACTCATGGGATGCAAGGGGATCTGTCTTTTTTCTATATTATAAATTTTGGGCTTTGGCCGCAAGATGACCGGGTTCGAATCCAGAAGCATACAAACTTTTCTTTACTTATGCTTAGATTCCGAAGTGTGATAGTCAACCTTGTTTTGTTCGCCGAAGCAAAGTCTTAATGCTAAGTAATAAATTAAAATTAAATCTATGCAACAAAAACTATGTGGTAAAAACTTTAAATGTACAGACTGCAACAGTGGGCCTGTTCTAAATATTTATCTTTCAAAAGATTCCCAAATGGCCATATATAAGGCCTGTAAACACAATACATTATTTTAGCTATTGAAAACTTTATTTAGCATAATTAAAAGATAAAATTTTTGTCAAATATGCACTGTTTAGTTTGACAACTCTTTGCTATTTTGAAAGTAATTCTTTTGTTTCTCCTTTAGAAACCCACGTTCCCATTAGTAAAATATTGGGACATTTTATAATCGTAAACTTCTATTGGACAAATTTTTGAGCAGCAAAACCAATTTCCCTAGACAGGAACAGATGATAACCATTTAGTAACAGGTCCGGACTATAAAAAGGATTCGTTAGAACCTCCCGAAGTTCCTTGCAAGTTACTGTCGGTTTGTACGGGATGGCGTTGTTCTAATGGAACACAATTCCTCATCTCAAGCTGGTCGTTTTTGGGCGATTGCTTCTCTTAAATGGTTCAATTGTTCACGGGACAATTTTAACGGGACGATTTAAGGGTTTGGTCGTTCGTGAGGGAGCAGTTCATAATAGATGATGTCCAACCAATCCCAATAAACACACAGCAAAATCTTGCTGACCGCCAATCCTGGTTTGGCCACCATTCATGCCGGCTCCCAGTGGTTTCACTTGATATTGTCACAAGTGAACCACTTTTCATCACCAGTCACGGTGAACTGCGGAAAAGGATTGATTTTCTTGCGATTCAGCAGCAACTTGCAAATACAAATTCGGTTCATTAAGTTTTTGTTTCGCGTTAACTTTTGTGGCATTCACACTTCGAATTTCTTTTCGTATATAACCTTGTTCAAGTAATTTTAAACTGAGTTTTGATTTCTCTTTTCGAAAAGAAACCCTGTAAAATATTTTGTTTGGTGGTATTCATCTTTGACGCAATCTCAAAACTGTCAGAGCAGTTTCTTTTTTTATTATTCTAACCCAAAACAGACAGCTAAAGCCATCTACCGGAAAAATTAGGTATCTTTTTACTACACCTACATAAATATTTTGGCTATTTTGTGGTTTGTTGTAAACTTCTGCCCCTCTCTTAAAATATTAATCTGATCCAGAAACTAGTCGACATAACAAACAAGACACAAAAAAATTGGGAAAAAATGTCCTCATATTTCAATATAATCTCCCTTTAGCTCGACATGCCTTTTCCTGCGATATTCAATAGTTTGTATACCCTGTTTATAGTATGAACTATCAAATTTCTTAAACTAGCCATCAACCGCAGATACCACCTCCTCATTGTGGGCAAATCTTTTGCCTCCGAGGCGTTTTTTCAAGTTTGGAAATAGAAAATAGTCTGAGGGAGCTAAATCTGGCAAATAAGGTGCTGACGAAGCAATTTGGATTTTAATTCATTAATTTTGGCCACCGCAACAGTGAATGTGTGAACTGGAGCATTGTCTCGATAAAACAGCACTTTCTCTTTCGTCAAATGCCGCCTGTATTCCACAATTTCATCACCTAAACGCTGCAATAAATTGGCATAATATTCGCGTTTAATGGTGTTTCCTTTCTGAAGATAATCAATAAAAATAATCCCATGCGTTTTTCAAAAAAAACAAATGCCATGGTCTTGCCTGCAGATGAAACCGTCTTCGCCTTCTCTGGACACGATTCTCCTATACCAGTCCACTGCTTTGACTGTCCCTTTGTCTTAGGTGTTAAGCTGTGGACCCATATCTCGTCCATGGTTATAAATCGGAGCAAAAATTCTACCGCAACACATCACTAAACACTCTACTGCAACACGACACTGTTTTTGTTCTATTGAAAGCAAGCATGGCTCCCATCTTGCGTATAACTTTCTTATCTTCAAATCTTCGGCCAATATACGATGTATGGCACTTTTTGGAATACCTATAATTTCAGCTAGCTCACGCACCTTCAGCCGACAATCATCCAATATCATTTTGTGAATTTCCTTAACTACGTCTGGCGTGCTCACCTCAATTGGTCGACCACTACGGTGTTCGTCGGCAGCTCGTACGACCTCGTTTAAACTCTGTTACCCAATATTTTACTGGAAGGTACCAACTCTCCCAAAGTAGAATCTAGCTCGATCTTAATATTGGTTGGACTGAGACCTTTCATATGGAAATATTAAATTACATAACAGTGACTAATTTTTTCCATGTTTACAAATTCACTGAGATCGTTTACTTTTGAAGGCTCAAATAAAAAGACGAAACAACGTAGCGCCTTGAAACTTAAAACATGTATGTTTTATAAGGTTGCCACTTTTCACCAAAGTAATTCTTTTCAAACTACTGACACCGTCTATACCTCGGGTCAACTAGATGTTTGTCCGCCCTTTTATAGTAAGAAACTATCTTGGAGGAAAGCTTTAGCTCCATGCCAGGCACAGGTTTTGTTTGCAACGAGTTTAAAGAGCCACTTCTATTCTCGTGGGTTTTCAACAAAATCAAAATGTTGACCCGTCTCAGTAGCTTCCTTATAAAATGCAAAGAATAAAATATATAAAAACATTAAATAAGCGCAATAAACTTTCTGATTCTTTGCCACATACATCTATTTATCACATACATCTATTTGATCAAAAAATAACCGTTATTTTCAAATTTCGTGAGTTACGTTTGTACGATTTTCGCATTTTTTCTGTTATGTTGGTACACATGTCTGTTATATAAGTTGACAATATCAACCATTTTGGATTGTCAATTTGTTTTTGATCAAAGAAACTGTATTAAGTTTTGTGTAAAAAATGAAATTAAATTGCAAGGACATTTGAAATATTGACTGCGGCGTTTGGCGAGCCTACCATGAGCAGAGCACAAGTCCAATTGTGGTATAACCGGTTTAAGGAAGGCCGAAAAGAAGTCAATGACGATGCTCGTCCTGGTCGCCCGAGCACGTCAACAATCGATGAAAACATTGAAGAAGTGAAGAAAATGATTTTGGATAATCGTCGAATCACTATTGGAGAGGTTGCTGATGATGTTAGCATATCGTTCGACTCATGCCAAGCAATTTTTAGGCATGAAACGTGCGGCAGCGAAGATTGTTCCAAAATTGCTAATTTTGAGCGAAAACAACGTCGCATTGACATCGCTCAGGAGCTGTTGAACGTCGTCAACGACGATCCAGATTTCCTCAAAAAGGTCATAACTGGTGACGAATCATGGGCCCAATCATCCCTATGGAAGCGTCCAGAAGAGCCAAGACCTTACTGTTTTCCTCGATTGCAATGGCGTGATGCATCATGAATTTTTGCCACATGGTTTGACAGTACGTAAGGAATACTACCTTGAAGTTATGCGCCGTTTGCAGGAACCAATTCGTCAGAAAGGCACAGAATTGTGGAAAAACCAATCTTGGATTTTGCACCATGATAACGCACCTGCTCACACATCGATGCTTGTGCGTGAATTTTTGACTAAAAACAAAACCGCAATCATGCCTCAACCACCGTATTCACCGTACTTGGCCGCCGCTGATTTTTTCCTCTTTCAAAAACTGAAGATACCGATGAAAGGAAAGCGTTTTGCTACTATTGAGGAGATAAAAGAAAAATTGAAACAGGAACTGTTGGCGATACCAAAAAGCGCGTTTCAGAAGTGTTTCGAGGATTGGAAAAAACGCTGGCATATTATATCTGAGGGGAATTACTTTGAAGAGAACAAGATAGTTATTGATGAATAAATAAATACTTTTTGAAAAATTGAAAATAACGGTTATTTGTTTTATCACACCTCGTAATTGCATCGAAGTTTGATCTATTGTTGTCATGCGTCATAGTCTCGTGCACCAATTATTGTGCCGTGGTTAGCACATATGTCATAGTCTCTTGAAACACAGTGCGGACTAAGGAATATTTCAACTTTGAAATATTAAAATTGATTGATGCCTTAACCTAATGTAGAATGTTAAACATTGATGTATTAAACATTAAGCTTATCAGCTAACGAAAGCGTTAAAAAATATCATCAATCCATGACTTCAGACACCAGACGAATGTATCGAAAAATGTGTGATGTATGCATAAGCAACATCACAATTTGTTCTTATCAATAAATTGAAATGAACCATGAAATTTTTTTAGCATACACAATTATTTTGTTTTTTTTTTTTTTTTTTTTTTTGACTGTCAAAGACGGCAAATTATAAAACAAATTCTGTTGTTTGTTTTAATAAGGGAAAACAAAATATAAAAATAATACTCGTACTCGTATGCCTTTGAATTTCAGGCGTCAACATTTACTAATTAAATACTATAACGCTATCTGCGATTCAGTTCTTAGTAAAGAATGTAATATAAATATAAATATAAATATTGCTTACTGTGTAGTGTATATATATTCAATAATTCTATATGAGAACAAAAGATTCTCACTATCATGCTTTAGATTTAAGAAGCTCTTAAAGTCTTGCTTGTAGAATTATTATACTTCACTATGAATTGTTGATGCTACACATTTTATATCCCATCTCTCACCATATTCGTTCTTAATACTGTCATTACTATCACTATAACAATCATTATCAAAACTTTCTAAGAATTGAATTGTAAAATTTCGAACTTGTGTCGCCAAATGTTGGTCTGCGTAATCAATTTGGCCCTATGCGGCTTTGGATTACGATATGAAAATAAAATAATATTAATAATATACATTTCGCAAGGGGTGTGGGAAGGGTGTTAGGATAGAAAATTTTACTTACTTCCATAATTTTCCCAGCGATTTACTTAATTCGGAATTTTGCAAATGTGGATGTTGTTGCGACATAACGCGTCTTGCCGCCTGGGCCCACACCATAAATGCGTTCATTGGCCGCTTAATGTGTTCCTTTTTGCGATCCGAGGGCTGCCTGCAAATAGTAGAAAGGATGAGAGTGAATGACGGGGAAGTGTGTAAGCAAATATTTGAGGATAATTGTACTTTTATTGTTTTATCCGTTGTAATGTGCTGTGGAGCAGCGCACGTTCGTGCCCAACTTTTTAACAATTTATTTAAATTTGAAGTACAGCAGCTGTGGCTGCCTCGCCTCCGCTTGTTATGATATTACAACCCGCTCTTAAACACGTTAAATGTTTGCTTATGACTTTTTCATATGCTTTGCAGCCATTATTTCGTTTTTGTTTTTGTTTTTGTTTTCTGTTTGCAAACATGCGGACAAACATACAAACTCAAAGGCACTGCTGTCGTTTGGCGTCAGCAGAAAAACAAAGTTTTAATGAAGTTGATTTTGTTCATTTTAAGTAGTGAAAACAACAATAACAAAGTTTATTGTTTCTAATTTATTGTAGGGTTTTGTAGTTGATGGTTTTATTTTTTTTTTAATTTTTCTAACCGAATTTTAAAAAGTTACATAAAATTTTTTTTGAATAGCAAATATTATGCCAAACTTATGTATTCACCATATTGAAACCTGGTAGAAATGCAATGTTGGGTTCCTAACATTTTGTAATGTTTAAGGAAAGTTTTGTAATAATATAATACAGGCTAATGTAAGGAAGCGTGCTCTTTTAAAAAGGTAAAACATGTAATGAAATTTGTTTTCAATTTAGTCGCGAATACACTGTGGTAGCAGTTAATAGTAGAGGACACAGCATTTTTTTTCTATTCTCATTGTTTCCTTGTTATTAGAATACCAGGGTCGGCATTCGAAGTGTTAGCAATTAAAAATTATGTAATTTCGCCAATTTTGTTTTATTTAAAAACTCCAATATATCTGAAAAACATTTCAAATTTTAAGAAAATTGTGTTATTGTTCGATATAGCCATCTTTAGCGTGGATAATAACATCGAGTCTACCCGGGAAGGCTCCACACGCTGCACGCTGAGATTTTCCCTCACTCTCGACGAAGAACAATCTTTAAGTCTCATATTTGTTAGTTGATATTGTGGCCTCTAATAGGGACCATATGGAAAAATCCATTGGGTTTAATTAAGTCTGGTGATGGTGGTTTGGTGGGCTTTGTTGTGAAGAAACGAAGCTGGGAACTTTTTCTTGTAAAAAAACGGTTTTATTGAAACGTCCAATGGCGTCTACCAAATTGTTTACTTGCCTAAGGTAAAAAAGCAAAATCTTTTCATCGCAAATTCGTTGATTTACCTTCACGCCAATGAAAACGAGTGGCGAGCATCCTGTTGCAGTTAACGGGACCAAAACCAGACTGATGGTTGTCAATAAATGCGCGTTGTCATAGGCTGTTTGGTTGCTACAGCAGCGAAAAGTTAGCAACACTTCAAGAGAAGTGAAGAAAAGAAAACTTAGTCTTTCCGCATGCTTTTGCCCCAAAATCCTTGATAATTTCTTTTAATTTTTATTAAATCTTGGTGAGCGCTCTCCCCTTGTTCATCGCTGACAACACCTAGGTTTTTTGGCTAATGAATGAAATACATTTTGAGTGTCATTCGTGCACCTAATTCATAATAATTGTTCAATAATTGAACAACAATTTGTCTGAAGTTTTCACTCTTATTGTTTCCAAGAAAACTGTTTACGATGCTCTTGAATTGATTTCCAGGCTGCATATTCTTACTCCAATAAATATTATAAAAAATTTTCATCTTTCAATAGCTTCCTGATTTAGGGCACACAAATATGCCTTCTTTGATTTTAGCATATAAAATTTTAGGAAAACCCGCTAACAATTATTTAAATGCTGCACTATCTTTGTCCAGAGCCTTTAAAAAGTTCTTAAAAAGAGCCAATTTTATGTGCAGCGTCGAAAGAAGAATGCCATTTGGATCAATTAATAGCTTATTTGAAGTGTTTTGTTTTCCTGAATACTCAGTACTTTTTGATCACTCTGTTCTGGCGTAATGAAGACATGTAGCGCGACTATCCCATAGACAAAGGAAACAACAGTTTTTTGTGAAACCTCCTTGCTGTATACCAGTCAACAAACCAGTGACCTGAAACAAATTAATTTACAGATTGTATTTGAGTAATGTTAAAATTTCAGTCATTGATTCGTAATTTTCCTTTGTATAAACGGCATGAGCAATTGGTATAGATGGTTTTTCATTTCTATTATGCAAAAGAAGAGCCTTTAAACTGTACTTAGAGCCATCAATAAATAATCTCCATTCAGTTTTGTCATATGGTTGGTTCATTTTCTGGACTAAACCATCAACATCAATACAGTATAGAGTGTTTCTTTCCAAAATATGCAGCCAATTATAATCTTTTATGCCTATAGATTGTTACTTTTGTCCCAACTGCAAGATGTTTCCACTGCTGCATGCGTGAAGCTAGTAATTCTGCGTCTTGCGATGTTAAATGTAAATCCTGAATTAAATCAATTAGCTTGAGTCACTAAATGGCGTTCATCATTAGCCTGATACAAACTACCACTGCTGGTGAAAAATGTTTCGGACTCACTGCTCGTAGCATTGGGAATGATTGATAATGGATCATTTGGTGGACGTTGAACTGGTTTGGAAACCGATGGGACTGTTCTTAGCACTGGGAGTGACTGGTAATGGATCATTTGGTGGACGTTGAACTGGTTTGGAAACCGATGGGACTGCTCGTAGCACTGGGAGTGACTGGTAATGGATCATTTGGTGGACGTTAAACTGGTTTGGAAACCGATGGGACATTCCAGTAAATAATACTTTTTCGATTTTTTATATTGAATCCAGCAACTTTTGTTAAACAGAAATAATAATCGGGTTGGTGATCACTTGATTCCCTCCAAAGTACTGGAATTGAAAAATCGAAATAGATATTCTTGCCATTTGACCACTTGCATAAAACAGTTCTGCAACTATTGCAAAACATCATCGGTGTCCACGGTTTGTTCAAGTTTCTGACCGCAAAATCAAAATAATGTAAATATGCATATTTTAATGATTCTGATATTAAATATCCTTTTTTGCAACCAAATATTCACCGCAAACAACGCAAAAATAACACGATCTCCCTGACATACTTAAATGCTACTATTATGAAGATTTAGAATGAATGTAAGCTTCTGTTGGAATTAATAATTGTGAAATTGTGGCGTCAGTATTGACTGTTTTATTGTATTGCCAGCATGCGAAGAAATTAACAAGACGAGCTAGCCCAATTTTTATACCAGATTCGAATCCAGCGCACCCAGATTAGTTTAAAAACATGCTTCGTTTCTGCAGTCAATTTCTTTTTCCAAATTCGTAGACTATTGTAATTAAAGACTATGCACTGGATGATATGCAGTTTGAACAAGCCACGAGCCACACAACAGATCGATTTTGGCTTTATCGCATTAGAAGTTTGTAGGCAGCATAATTTCAAGTTTTGGTGACGCCAATGAGCCCCTAAGATCATGCGATTTGACGACGTTAGTCTTTTTTTGTGGGGCACAAGACCGTGTTTACGCTGATAATCCTCAAATTAATATTCGCCAAGTTATCGCCGAGATACCGCCCGAAATGTGCGTTATGAAACATTTCCAAAGTGTATTTCTTCTCCTAAAATTTCTATATTGTCAAAATTACGCCTATGACCAATCAATGTACAGTCAGCTGCGAAGGCGAGTTTTTGTTTTGTTGGCTTGGGTGTTGATTTTTGATCCGATTTGTGCGATTCTAATCTTGTCTTTAATGTTATCTTTGTTGTACTAACATATACCTTCTGGTATATGTTGGGCATGTCACCATCGCATTATATTTTGTAAATTAAGTTTGATTTATCCTCGTTTCTTATTTCGAATTTTGTTTTAGTAAGCAGCCTATATTGGCTGTCTTAAAAGCTAGGCCTATGTTTTCTCTGTTATAAAGATTTGAGTGTTTAAGTCTTTCAGAAAAAGCAGGCACAAATGTCAAGGATTTGTAAGTTTTCGTAAAAACTTTCTTTTGTTTCTTAATTCTTAATCATCAATCAATAAATCAATTGTTCTATTTTAAATTTCTGGAAGTCATTCTGTCTTAAGATGGATGTATCCAACTTTGTGTAAATTTGTGGTGTCAAGTCGGACATCACTGGTTTTCAAGACTCGTCGTATTAAGGTTGGTGACAGAGTTTATGGTTATCTTCCTCGAGTGTTGTGAATTGAGATTAATTAATCTTTCTGACGATGTAGGTTTCTGATACCAGTCAATTACGATGTTTTTTCCTTATCCAATGACCATTCAAATAAAATCTGCACTTGTCCTCTTCTTCTTCCATTCCAAAATGCACTTTTACTAGATTTGTCTAGAAGCTTTTGTCGCTAGTCAGCCCCAATTTATTCTTTTACGTAAGCAAGTGTTTTTCAAATAAATTACTATTGTCTGAAATCTGAAATTTACTGAAATTTAACAAATGGGAATATCAACATTCATCTTTTAAGCTTTGCACCTTAACCATTTCTTGATACCTATCGAAAAGGGCCATTACTTTCAAAATTTATCACAATGAATGAAATGAATATTCAGCACATAACTTTGCGTAAACACAAATATTATTTTTGCTTGCATAAATACGTACATATATATGTTAGCTTTGAACCATAAATGTTGAACCCCAGCTGTTTGCAAATCTCAAGGACATCGGTGTAATATTGTTTACAATCTCCTAAGACACTCAAAATTCGCACACAAAATTTCACTTGCAAACCTTGTGCCCGAAGTAATTTTGATCGTTATATAAAGTTTATGTACTTTTTAACTACTCCCTCGGTAGATAAGGTGCAATATTTTCCGTTGCCAGCGAACGTAAACAACAATTTCACAAGAGCGTATGCCAGCCTCCAGTTCCCTAAGCATTTGGCAATGTGGTAAAAGTTAACCCTCTAGATAAATTATGCCCAGCAAAAGTAAATTGTTAGGTTTATGATTAAATTTTATACCAACGACATCGCAATGACAACTCAACCAGCGATGACAACGATGAAAGATGTCTTGCTGATGGCAGCACGACCTGGTGAAGATTTTGAAGAAAATGCAAAAGAGAAATTTTATTTTAGGTTATTCATTATCTGAAGTCCTGAGGGACTGTTGTCAATTCGTACATTATGTGCACTTTGATGTCAGTGGTAGAACTTTGTTTTGAAATTCTTTAAAATTTGTTAAGATTATGTTTCTTTTGAGTTGTGATTTGTTGTATCCAGTATGGTAAATCAAAGGATAATATTTTCTGGCATACGATTTACTTGTCAAAAGGGAGCATTTTGCTGAGCTCCATTTCAGCGAAAGGTTTTTGAGTTTGTTATAAAAATCAATATTACTTGAAGTTTTGTTATTTGTGGAAAAGTAAGTTCCACGAAATTGACATTTATTTTCATCTCGGGGCTTTTTGAGCGTATTAAATATTAAGCACTGTTGCAGTTTCTCAAAATATGTATTGCGAACTTAGCTGAAGTATTCCATTGTAAGGTGCGAAAACTCAACAGCCATTGAAAGATAAACAATGTAAGACCCAGAGGCTGCAATATTAAGAATTTTTGAAAACTAATAAGCTGATTAATGCATCGATAATAGCATAAGTTAACATAAATAGCAGAAACTAAGGTTGTGGCATGTAATGCCTGGCAGTGGTAACAATACGTTCAAAAAGTTGCTTTGGACATAAAATATATTCTATCAAAAAATTTTCCATTACAAAACTGTATAAGGAGATTGTCAAAATTACTTTAGACTCGCTAAATTGATGCAATTGTCATTTACTTTGTTTATTGTGCTCGATTCTTTCAATTCCTCTCAAGTATATTTTACAGTTTTTAGAATAGATAAAAATATCGAACAAGAAATTGGTCTCGAATTTTACATTGCAAATGTAATCTCGTCTGTTAAATCGATGAATCTGGTGGTGAATCGATTCTATCAGAAACACATACTTATGAGTGGTACAGTGCACTTAAAAGCGATCAATCATCGGCAGCTGAAATTAACATAAACAAAATGAAGGATGTGGTAACTGAAAGCAAGCCGCTTTTTACGTCTAGAAGAGATAGCCGTTGAACTTTCTATTTCTTATGAATCAATTCTTAGCATATTATAATACTGTTTATGTATGAAATACGTCGCCTCTCGACTAATGCCGACAGACTTGAATCTCCTTTGAAAACTCAGTCGTGTAAAAATAGCTGAAGACATACTAAGTCGACTCAATTTTAATCCCATATTGCAGGTTTACGATTTTGGCATTCTAACTAGTCAATAAGCTCAGAAATGGCTCTTTTCAATTGTCATAGCCAAGATAATATAGACCATTTTCTTTAGTTAACACGGTAGTACACACTCAGAATTCTTGCCAGAACGTCAGACAGTAAATGAAAAATATTATTTGCGTGTTAAGCCGTGTTTTGAGAGACGAAAATTTTCAAAACAGGCCAAATTTGTGAAAGAAACTCATTAAATTTGCACCACGATAATGCACCACTCTACAAACTTAACAAGATGAATGAGTTTCTTTCCAAAAACTCTACAAATATCATCATTGCAACAATCACATTATTTACATTGCCGCTCACTTGAATAGCGCCCCCCTAATCATTTAACAATAGTGACTACTATTTAAAGTACACTTCACATAACGATTCAGTTTTTACTTATTTGTTTCTCCTACTTCCGCAAATCACATACAAAAAAATTCTTTTCTTTCAAATGAGTGAAAAATGTGTTCTTTTTTGGTCCATTTGAATAGCACCCTTTCCGTGGTAATCAGTTTAAGTGTGAAAGTCTTTCGCACATCATTATAAATCAGATCGAATTACAGTAATTGTATAATATAATTTAATATAAAACAATCGATTTTAAGTAAAATGGGCCGAGCTAAATCCTTCGGTGTCGGGGAAAGGTTCAGAATTAAAACCTACAAGGAGTGTGGACTTTCTATTCATCAAATAGCCAGAAAAACTAATAGAAGTCGCAAAGTTATATCGACATATTTACGTGACACCGAAGGTTAGGGAAATAATATGAAAGGTCGAACAGCAAGTCCTATTACAGCCACTAACAAGAGGGCTATTCTGAGATATGCCTCAAATTCGCTCGACTCTGCTGCCAAAATCAAGGAAAATGCTGGCGTAAGTGCAAGTGTACCAACAGTAAAAAGAGTTATTTTCAAAGCAGCACACTTGCAACGCTTGAGACTTAAAAAGAAAATCGCCTTAATTTTTGTCGTACGGCTATGACGTGGAGTAGAGAGTGGAATAGAATTCTATTTTCCGACGAAAAAAAATTAATTTAGAGGGTCCTGACGGATATAATTACTACTTCCACCATCGTCGAAAAGAGGAACACCTACTCAATCGATTACAAAGCCGGGAAGGTGAAGTTATGGTACGGTATTTCACAGAAACAATTTGTCTGTTTGGTGCGCAACTAATTTCCCGCTGTTCGCAAATAGATGGCGCCAGCTGTAAGTGCTAGTCGATTCTGCCATAACCTAAACGATACGAGTCAAGCTTAAGCATATGGTAAACATACCGCCTCGACACAATAGTGATTTTCTTTTGACGTCATATTCTTTTGGTTGTGTGAATATGTATGATTCTGTGCCAAATAATCGTCGTATGCGGGAAGTATTGATTTCTTTCTTTTAACCGAAGAAAACGGCAGCTGAAGATCATCGAGAGCTTCAAAACGTTTACGGAAATGCTGCTTAAAGTGAAGCATCGTGTCCAGATTGGTTCCGTTGCTTCAAAGACTGTGATTTTAATGTTGACGACCGTTCGCGTGAAGGAAGACGAAAAACCTTCGAAGACACTGAATTGACTGCATTGCTTGATGGAAATCCGTGTCAAACGAAGATAGAGCTTTAGTATTAGAAGTTACTCGCCAAGCCATTTCTACGCGATTGCATGCGTTGGGGAGGATTCTAAAGCAAGAAACTTGGGTTCTTTGTGAGTTGAAGCCTTGGGACGTTGAGAGTTGTTGTTCACCTGTGAATGACTGCTTCAGCAACAAAAAAGGAGGACTTTTCTTCATCGTATTATAACGGGTGATGAAAAATGGATTCATTACAGCAATCGAAAGAAAAGTCATGGGTTTTGTCCGGTCATGCTTCTACGTCGTCGCCTCGGCCGAATGTTCACGCTCCGAATGTTATGTACGAGTATGTACTGTATTTGACGGAACCAGGTCGCTGTTATTATTACGAGCTGTTGAAACCAAGCGAAACCATCACTGGACATCGGTATCGACTTCAATTAATGGGATTGAGCTGAGCTCTGCACGAGAAATGCCGACAGTACAAAAAAAGATTCTTCAGCATGACAACGCTCGGTCACACATAGTGAAGCTCGTTAAAACCTACTTGGAAACGCTGAAATGGGACGTCTTACACTATCCGCCATATTCCCCAGATAATGCGCCGTCCGATTATCACTTGTTCCGTTCGATGGCACACGATCTGGCTGATCAACAGTTCCACTCATATGACGACATCAAGGAATGACTATATTCGTGGATAGCCTCAAAATATGAGCAGTTTTACCATCACTGAATTTGAGCTTTGCCAGAAGGATAGGAAAAAGTAGCAGCTAGCGATGAGCAATACTTTCAATGAATCGTTTGTAAAAATGTTTTCATAATAAAGTTGAATTTTTATAAAAAAAAAAGTCAGCGAGAACTTAGCTGCGCACCTAATAATAAGTGGAATATTTACACCTTTTCTCAAAAGATTGATTGAGTACATCATTTGACATAGAAACATTTTGTAAAGTTCGGAAGAAAGCATTAAATGCCCCGTATCTTTGAAGCAAAACTGTTTCGAAAATTTGTAATTTGATTTAGTTATGTCTTTCTGCATGGCTGACTGCTGGACGTAATAACAGTCTTTGTCTAACTTCTTAAAACGTAGCATTGTCTAATAATACCTTGCCCAATCATAGTCGAGATTAACCTATACTGACCTATTCTTTTCGTACACCGCATACAAATTGATTGAATGGCTGAAGTTCAACTTTTTCTTTATAATTTCAAACTACTAAGCAGCATTGCGCTAATTCTTGCCCAATGCTTTGCAAAATTTAAAAAAAAAAACCACGCACCTTCTGGTAGTTCCCTAAAGGATGGACGTCTTAAACTACATATATATATTGTTAGGTTCGTATACTTCATTCAAATTCACTAAATTCCTTCAAATTTGTACTGCAAATAGGCTTTGTCAAATTTAGGTCCAAGAATGAAAATGAACTGCATTACACCAATCCTTCCGGTACACGAGAGTTAGAGAATGACCCAATTTCTATAGTTTGAATCATTCCTCTGTATTTTGTTTCTAAATTGTATGCAGCAGTTGCCTCAATATTAGTCTATTGTATTGCTTAATAATTCTTGGTAAACTTTAAAAAATCGATCACTTCCATACAAAAAAAAAAAAAAAACAAATTCCCTTGCATCCCATGAATGAAATATAGGAGAGCTTCTCACATTCTGTGAGCTTACATGCATTCTATTTGTAAGCTCACTCAACGGGACCTACAGTTTAACGCCGATTCCAAACGTCACAGTTTGATAAGTATTTACTAGACTTGTCGTTGACTCGATTACTCGAAGTGTTCGTCAGACACATCGAGGTGACCTCCGTTCAAATAATGATAGGTGGTTGTATGAGGGATTAAACCCGGGATCATGCGAATTAAAATCGTGTGCACTAATCGTGGCATCACGGTCGATTTGCTTTCATACAACAGTCCGGTTTAATCCATACCTTATCTAATCCAGATTCACAACTTGCATTCAACTACATTAATTCAATTACACTAAATTGGATACACATCAAGGATTTGTTAAACTTAGGAATTAGAATAAAAATAGTCTGCTGTGTCACACCACTTCTTTTATTCGCTTCCCTTCTAAATTATACTTAACTGATAGGGTCCAGTGACCACAATTTTTATCAAATACAAAGCAACATATTTGAAATATATATTCTTAATTTTATAAATTGTATTCAATTGCAATCAATTTCAACAAATATCTCAGATATCAAACATTCGATAGTAAAAATGTACTACACTGCCACATTTCTCCTAATACTTCCCGAATTCAGTCTTTGCTCTGTAATTTCTTACTGGTTGGCTGAATTGAGCTAATTTCTTGTCCATTATACTGTTTATGAAGGGTGTCCCAACAAGAACCCAAGATTTAAATTTGGTGCAATTCGAAGTGTCATTGTTTGACATTTGAACAATTGTTATTGCTTGCTAGTAGAAGGTACGAGGTTAGTAAAAATAGAGCGCTACACGAATGAACAACGCATTCTCATTGTGAAATTGTTTTACCAAAATGGTGAAAGTTTTGCGGCTACAGTTCATAAATTTCGATCAATTTGGGGTCACAATAATGCTCCAGAAGAGTCAGCTATAAAGAGATTAATGGGTAAATTTGCCAAAACTGGGTCTGTTAGTGATGTAAAGACAACAACGCGCCTTCGACCAGGTCGATCGACCGAAAATGTCGCAGCTGTACGTGATGATGTCGCTCAAACTCCATCCACCTCAATTCGACACCGAGCTCAGCAAATTGGTGTCTCCAAATCCACTATGCAGCGAATTTTGACTAAAGATTTGCATCTTCATGCATACAAAGTTCAACTGACTCAGGAACTGAAGCCAGCTGACCATGGACAGCGAAGGGAGTTCGTTAATTGGATATTGGGGAGACAACATGAAAATGCTGATTTTGCCGATAAAATCATCTTCAGTGACGAGGACCGCATTTGGGGTGAGGAAAATCCTCGAGCGATTCACGAGAAGCGAATGCATCCTCAACGTATGAATGTGTGGTGTGGATTTTGCGCTGGAGGAATCATTGGACCTTTATTTTATAAAAATGAGGTATGTCAAGCGCAAACAGTCAATGGTTTTTTTTTTTTTTTTTTTTTTATTGTATTTATTAATTCATGTACAAATATATATCAGATTAAAAAAAATGGCCTCAGCGCCCTTAAGGCATTTTAGAGGCAAGCTGGCAAAAAAACATGTACAAAGTAATTACAAATTTAAATATTATTAAAAGTATAATTACGTATAAAAGAAGAGACAAAAAAAGACATGTAGTGTATATAAAATTATGTCAAAACATACATGTTTTGAATCCCTAAAATACTCTTTAGGATTATTCCGCAATTACATAAGAAGCGTTTCAAGGTTCTGTAAAAGGAAACTTTTTAGTTCACTTTCGGATTGTGATATTCTATTTATTCTTTTCATATTTGCAGGTAAATTGTTGTACTCTAAACTACCCATGTATTCAATGCGTTGTTTAGTAGTTTCTAATCTGCATCTAGGTGTTCTTAGATTTTGTTGATGTCTTGTACACATAAACGATTGGTTCTGGGAAAAACTAATGGTACGATAGCCAAAATTGTTCAAACTCTTAAAAACATACAAGAGTAATTGATATTTATAAAGTCCATAAATCGGCAATATGGATTTACAAACATTAACATACAAAGACATAGTTGAATGAAAATTTGGTAAATTGTAAATTATTTTCAGTGCTTTATTTTGCATAGTTTGTAATGATTTCATAACATTTGTCCTTTTGTAACCATATATTAACGCCATGTAATTTAGGTGACTTTGAATAAGTGCTTGATAAATTAATAGTTTAGTTTCCACGTTCAATTTGAATCTCATTTTGTATAATATACCAATAGCCGGTGCTATTTTTGATTTAACTTCAGTTATATGAGAATCCCAAGAGAGATTACTTTGCAAAGTAATCCCTAAGTATTTAACTTCATGGGTTTCATTAATTATATTACCATCAACTAAAACACTAAAATGATTATTTAATACATTGGCACGTAGTCTAAACCGTTTTAAATTAATTTTTTTTGGATTCAGAACAATTTTATTCAGTCTAGCATATTCAACTATTAGGGCAATATCCCGTTCCATGTTAATTTTCAAAGTCAAATCGTAACTATATGGATAAAATAAGCAAACGTCATCTGCAAACATATACATTTTACCAACAAGGTTCAAATTACAAATGTCATTCAAAAAAATTGAAAATAATAACGGCCCTAGACAGCTACCTTGTGGTACTCCACATTCAACATTTACCATTTCACTTTTACAACGGTTTACTTGCACAAGTTGTTTCCTATTTTGAAAGTAGTCTTTAAGTAATTCCAGTTCTTTCCCCACTATTCCATATAATTCTAATTTCTGCAGCATTATTTCATGATCAACTAAATCAAAAGCCTTCGTAAAATCAAGAAATATACCTGCAACACCAACTGAACCATTATCCAAACCATTACATATAAAGTTAATAACATTTACCACCGCTTCTTCAGTGCCACAACCTTATTTGAAACCAAATTGGTATTTATAAAAGTAATTGTTCTCATCAAAATATGCTAAAAGTCTTGTATGAATAATCTATTTCTATAGTGTTCGGTATTGTGAAATGATAACCAGTTTTTTCGTGACTAGAACTAGAAGACGGCGCCACATGTCATACAGCCAGAGAAACAATTCAATTGTCATTTCCCGGTCGTGTTATTTCGCGTTTTGGAGACCAGAATTGGCCGCCTAGATCGTGCGATTTAACACCATTAGACTTTTTTCTTTGGGGTTTTTTGAAGTCAATGGTTTACGCGAATAAGCCGACGACGACTCAAGTCTTAAAAGAGGAAATTGGACGCTACATTAATGAAATATCGCAGCATTTATACAAAACGGTCATTGGAAATTTCATTAAAAGATCGCGTGTGTGCCAGCAAAGCCGCGGCGGCCATCTGCCCGATGTGTTGTTCCATACATAACCTCATTCTGTCTACTTTACGATATAATAAAATTTCACGATTTTTTTTTTAAATCTATGTTTTATTTACAATTTAAATCTTGTGTTCTTGTTGGAACACCCTTTTTAATATAGCAGAGTATTTAAAGCAAATATCATTTCTGTGTCGCAGATGCAGTCTATCAAAAAATGTACTCTCCTTCATCACTGGCAAAATCATGCCACATCTGAACTGCCCTTCCCTATTCCCATTCACTATTTCTCAGAAATTCTCTAGTAGCCAATAAGGTTAAGATTCCTGAGCATTTACAATTTAAATGTCCTTTAGAATTGCAGACTCTAAAACACACGCAAAATATTAAATACAAATTTTAATTTACAACATCGTGGCAAGAATGTCCGTCCACAATAAATTGTCTTCGCAATCCTCCATTACATATTCATAAAATTTTTGTTTATTAAACGATAAAATTGCTCAGATAAGCAAAATAACCCAGAATCCGAGAAAACAAACCAGCGACATTTGAAATACAAACTACAACTACTCCAAGTAAGTAAATAATCGTACTCGTACCATTACTTATCAGATCAAGTACACGCTGGTCGTCCATGTGATGGCTCGGTCTGTGGTTCCAGCGTACATCCGCGTACTTTCATAAATTTCATAAAAATATTATGACATTTGTTGTGATTTCTTTATGGCAAAGACAGCTACAAAATACCATGAATTTCTTCCGCTGCTCGTTTTGGTCATTTTTGCAATTTGTATTCTTTCTTTTAGCGTTAATTACATTTCGTTTTTCCTTTCACATCTCTCTGTTCATATCAATATCTAAGTTAGTACATCTGAACTCTGGCATCGGCAACGAATGGAGTATCCGTTCTCAGACTCTTTAAATCTCAGTGAAACGATGATGCTCACTGGCGTATGGAATGATCAAATGTACGAGTGTGTCTGTCCAAACGTCTGTGACTGACATATGACAAGCAAAGTGCATCATCATCAGCATCAGCATCGTCCCTTCCCTCGTATTAGGGTGGAATGTGGTTCTTTGCGTAAATATTCTTACGTTGGTGGATGCATGCATTTGATGTTTGTATACTTCGATAAAGTATGGCAATGTAAAATATTGTATAGGCAGTGGTGATCAATATTATAGCACCACTTCGATTATTATGTAGAAAAGGACAAATGTCCTGAAACAAAAGGACAAACGTGTTAAAACCATTACAAACTATACAGAATAATGCGTTGAAAATAGTTCAAAATTTACCAAAATTTCATTCAACTATTTATATCTTTCTATTTTGACGTTTGTAATTCCATAATGCCTGTTTATGGTCTTTGTAAATACCAATTATTCTTGTATGTTTTTAAGAATTTGAACAATTTTGGCACCATTGGGTTTCCCGTAACCAATCGTCTATATATACAAGTCATCAACAAAGTCTAAGAATACCTAAATATAGATTAGAAACTGTTAAACAACGTATTGAGTACATGGATAGTTTAGAGTACGAGGTGTGTACACTCGACTTTCGATTATTATTTTTTTTTTATGTTGGTCAATGTCGTCTCGAAGATATGTTGAGGGTTTTATCCATATGTTAAGTTATTTAGTTTAGCCTAAACATGTTTTCTGAGAGGCATAAATAAGGGAAGTGTTTTGCATGTTCGACGATTCTTTGCTATCAAAAAAAAAATGGATCAAAGAAATTGCTCAAAAACACTTGAAATATTGGCAGTGGCATAAGGAGAGAGTACTCTGAGTCAAAAAAATGTTTACAAGTGGTACAAGCTTTCCACAGAAGGCCGAGAAGATGTGAATGACGACGCTCGCTCTGGACGCCCCAGCACATCAACAACCGATGAAAATGTTGAGAAAGTGAAAAAAATTATTACGGAGAATCATCGAGTCACAATTAGAGAAGTTGCTGAGGATGTCGGCATATCGGTTGGCTTATGCCATGCAATCTTTTCGGAAGTTTTAAGCATGAAGCGTGTGGCAGCGAAGTTCGTTCTAAAATTGCTGAATTTCGGCCAAAAACAACGTCGCACGAGCATCGCTCAGGAATTGTTGAATGACGTCAACGATGATTCAGATTTGCTCAATAGGGCCATAACTGGTGACGAATCATGGGTATACTCGTATGGTTACGACATCGAAACCAAAGTCTAATTGTGCCAATGGAAGAGTCCAGGAGAGTCAGGACCAAAAAAGCACGCCAAGTTCGATCAAATGTCAAGATTGTGCTCACTTTTTCCTTCGATTACCATGGCGTAGTGCATCAGGAGTTCTTACCACAAAGTCATGCGGTAAATAAGGGACTTTATCCTGTTCTCAAGATTGAAGAGACCCATGAAAAGACGGCGTTTTGCGACGATTGAGGAGATAAAAACCGAATCGCCGATCACGGCAATTATTTATACTTCTCACAAACAACTAAACATGCTATATGGATAAAACCATCAACATATCTTCGAGACAATATAAACCAGCGTAAAAAAAAATAATAATCGAAAATCGAATGTACGTAGCCTGCGAAATTTGAAAATTCATCTTAGTTTTTGAACACACCTCGTCTAATAATTTTCCTACAAATATGAAAAGAATAAACGGAATATTGCATATTAAATGTGAATTGAAAGAATTCTTTTTACAAAAGCTTAAAAAAAGAGTAAACAATTTATAAAAATTCGACTATCAGGATTAGAAATATATTTGACATTTTGCTGTATCAATTTTGGTTCCTCAGATATTTTCCAATAAAACATTAAAAAGGGCCCATTTTGTTGCTTTTTGCCGATTAATTTCAATTGAATATAGTTTTTGTGGCATATCGAGATGTCAGATTTTATACAAATTCTTAATGTTATTTCTGAATTATAATGTTGAGATCTGTTTGCTATTGTTCTGATATTACATGTGGAAAAAAACAAAAATAAACTAAGAAACCTATTAAACATTTCAAAATTTACTATTATTATTATTATTATTATTATTATTAATTATTACTAGCATCAAAAACAGTTTTTATATATATAAACGACCATTACCAAGTATCCTAATGGCCCGCTGTAAAATGCTTGCAACTCTCTTAATGAGATCGGTTTTTGTAGTAGTTAAAAAAATTTGCTTAAATGAAAACAAAAAACAAGAGAGCAAAAATATCAATGGGAAAATAAATACAAACAAAAAATTAATAATTTTTTTAATTTTCTCCAATTTTAGTTGTCAATATCACTTACAACTTTTTCCACTACTATTACAATAAGTGGACTGATGCAAAGGCAGAATAAATTTCGGTCGAATGAGCAACACATGTAAATTATTAAACATTATTATGAAAATGAGTGTTCATTAAAGCAAAAGTTGAGCCCATTTCGCGGCAGACGCGGTGTCCCTTTAAAGTGGGCTCTCCAACATTTGGTGGCCAAATTCGAGACGACCCAATTATCAGTCAGCAAACGTCAAAAGAACATCCAATCGGCTGAGAACACAATAACTTGAACTTCAGCTTCAGCTTAGCGAGGTCCGCATCGAGTCTAAAGCCTGCACCCATATAAGTTTCGCACTTTTGTTCTCTGGCTGGACTTCGAAGTGCTTGGAAGGGATCATTAAATTTTGGCCAAAAATCATCTATACTGACGAGACTCATTATTGGATTAATGACCGCAGGCAATGGCTTTTGTTCTCTGACTGGACTTCGAAGTATTTAGAAGAGATCACCAAATTTTGGCCAAAAAGTCTTCTTTGCCGATGAGGCTTATTATTGGATTAATGACCATGTTAATAAACAATATTGCCATATATGGGACGACTTCAAGCCAATTTTACGCTTTATTGGTCCATACTTTTTCAAAAACGACGACGTTGACGGTGATCTTCTTCTTAGGTGGCGACTAGAATAGACATCCTTATCTATTATACGCCTCCCGTAGAAAATAATTCCAAGCGCTTCGATCTTCTGCACTTCTCCAATTCGTCACGCCGTCCACTTAGTTCGTTGTTGAAAACTTTCCGTGCCGGGGCATTTGGATCCATCCGCACAACATTACTCAGCCAACGCAATCGCTGTATATTAATGTGTTTGACCACACCGATGTCGGCATATAGCTCATACAGCTCATTGTTCATGCGACGCCGATACTCTCCATTAACGCTGATGGGTCCATATATTTTCTGGAGTATTTTCCTCTCGAAAACTGCTAGTACTTATTCATCTGCTTGCGCCATAACGTTTACGTTGATGATGATGGCCCATCTCAATTGGAAGATGTGGACATGAACACCATTTGACTCCAGTAGGATTGTGCTACATAACAAACAGGAATATAGTTATGGGCCGCGAAGATGACGTATATTGGCCACCACGATCGTGTGATTTGTGGACGCTAGATTACACTCTTGTGGTATTTTCTGAAATTGGAAGTTGTTTGCCAACAAGCCGCAACTGACCTACGTCCTCAGCCGGTTCTATGTGGCAAAGTTAGTGAGCCGTAGCGACAATTTGAATGATGTTATATTCAGTACATAATGTCGTCATAGGATTTTCAATTAAAAAAAAGAGTCCCGTTAATACCCCACATACAGCTTCTTTTATTCCACATTCAACATCGATTCGCCATATTTGGAAACCCCTTTACATGATATATTGAATTAAGTCGGGGTTTTTCAGCAGAAATATCACTATTTCAGTATTTTTTAATTATACTCGTATAACTTGGGATGGCTCTTTCTACTCTTTCTACTACTTTCTGTATATTGCCTTCAATTAACGAATAAATGGTAAAAGATTTTTAACAAATTCTGAAATTTGAAAATTTTCTAAAGGTAGTTTGTATGCGAAAATTTCTCCTACAGGATCGATTTTACCCAATTTCAAATGAAAACTATTAATGTGAGACTCTTTTATGCCAAATTTTTACATTTCTGTAGTGCTTTCATAGATTTTTACAACGGTCAGAAATACGCTGATGCTGCTCTCAGATGAATAATTCTAATGCTTACTTACAAACAGAATAATGAGGCATAATGAGTAAATCGGCATATCATCCATCACATACGAAACATATTTGAATATAAGGTGTGGGTGTGCTATAAGAAGAGGACATTGTTTTAATCATGCCCTCTCATCTTATGACTGATACTATCCTCACTTTTCACGGTAAAACTCAGTATAGAAATAAATGGTCGCGGATTTTGAAGCGAAATTTTTCCATCATACAGTACTATGTTTATTCACGAGGAAAATGTTCTTAAATGGCTACGCCAACCTCTTTTTTTTTGTTTTCTAACACTGAAGTCTGAAGAAAGCACATATTTACCGCGAAATATCAACAATAATACATTTGTAAACTTAAAAATAAAATAGTAATAAAGAAAGACTCAACTTAACAATTCTACAAATGTATTATCGAATATGTTATGCTATAAAAACATATACAGTATAAGCTCGCTAATCCGAATTAATGATTGCATACCCCCATTCGGATTATCGAAATATTCGGATTACTGAATAGGCTGTTAAAATTTACAGTTTGTTTTTAATGCACTAAAACACCAGTTATAATTTGTAAACAAGTTTTATTTCAGTCGAAAAAGAAAAAAAAAATCAACAATTGTGTAAAAAACAGAAAAATAATTCATTCGACTTAAAAGAAAAAAAATCAACAAAATAAAAATTATATTTTTTTAGAAAGTTTGTAATGGTTGTCTGCTTTTTCAATGCGCATCCTTCTATAGCTTTATTTCGCAATTTTTTCAGCATCAAAATATGATTTGTTCCTATGCCACGTTCCTTTGCCCAATCTATTGATGTGTTTAAAGATTGTACGGCTTCACTATCTTTAACGTGCTTAAACAAAGTAGGCTGTGCTTCAATGTTTTCAGCGTCCGATTGTGAATCACTGCTCATAGTAATGGAAGAGTCGTTTATCCAAATCAATTATTTCATCTTCAGAAATTTGCACGTCGTTATTGGAAAGAAATAAATTTTGAATTGCGCAGACTTCTTCATTATCTTGCTGACAATCTGCAGAGTCAATCTCAAGGAATTCATGGTGCAATAATGCCAATGGGATGTTATCCTCTGAAGTCCGTCTCTGAGAATGAATTTGCTTCCAACAGGACTTTAAAGTAGAATTCGGTACCCTGTCCCACGATCGCTTAAGCAATTCACAAGCGTCCTTCATGCTGAATTTTTTTAAAAAGTCATCCGTGTTATTCGTTTCAGTATTCACCAATTCACACAAGAGGTCTTTCTTATAATATAATTTAGTAAGTCTTATCGCGTTCTGATCCATAGGCTGAATTATACTTGTACAATTTGGTGGTAAAAACATTGTTTTATATTGCCCACATTCAGATATCAGTGGCTCCCCATGACATTTTGCATTGTCCAGTATCGGTAAACCTTTTTTCGGCAAATTATTAACTGTTTGATACTTTTTTACTAGGGGTATAAAGGATTTAAAAAACCATTGGTTAAAAATATATGTTGTCATCCACGCATTCTTTGACGAATAATATTCAATAATTTTAATAAAGAAAACACAAATTCGGGTTAGCGAGCTGCAATCAATGCGGACTATATATGTAGAATATGCAATGCCAAATATTTTCAATTCGGATTACTGGATAATTCGGATTACACACCATTCGGATTAAAGAGCTTCCACTGTAAATCAATACTAGAAAAGCTGGCAATGTCGCGAAATTTTATCGCGGGCAAACGATGTCTCGTGGAATTTGTTCCTCATGAACAATAGCTAGCTTTGTGGTGAACCAGTGTATCGTCCAAGACGCTGTTGACCGCAATCAATACTCAAGGTGTTCGCCCGCCGAATTTTTGGCACTTATTCAACTTTATATGTATTGAGTTTTTATTTTATAAAACGAGCGAAAGTTTTCGTCAATTGTCAAAGCCAGAAAAGTTGTTATTCTTCTCATTGGTTCACACAGAAATAACAATTTTATTTCTAAAAATTAAGTCCCTTCAAAACGAAAATTTATTTAAATTATAAACAATTATGAATTATAAATTATTCGTTTGTTCGACGAATGAATCGAGCAATTCGATTTATGAAAACAGACTGCCATTTTTTTGAACGCTTTTTCTAATTATTAGACGCCTCTTTTAACAAACTCAGCTGTAGAGCAAAGATACTAGCAGTATCATATTTATTAAGGGATTTTACATGAGGGATCATCTGTACATCCAGATATCTTAAGAAATAAAACACAAAACTTATAACACGATGTTATCAATATTTTGCATAAATACAGTTTTAGTAAATCTGTGCAAATATCTTCATCTTGAATTGTTGCTATTTTCCAGTACACCACTGTACGACATACCCACATTGTACTCGTATACTTGAACATTTCACGTTGTATGTCATTCAAACGTAAAAAATACATCCTTGCATACATAACATACTTGCGCTCCACGCTTGATATCAAACTAATCACAATCAACCAGTGATATGTTCTGCAGTTTAATGTTATTTTCATTTCATTTCACTTCACTCCAATCGAGAACGTTGTCTTCCCATCTTTTTCTTTTGCTTTTCTTACTTGTGGTAATTAGCGTTGTTGTTAAAAATTAAATGAGTTGCACAAAATCTTATTAAACTGATATCTTTAAGTGGTCTTGTAAAATACAGTGAGCATAAATAATAATAAAGAGGGGGCCCAACAAAGCTAATGGACCGTAGAAACCAATTGGTGCGGTATTGTCAAGTGTAAAGAATACTGAAATACCGATGGCATTTAAGGAACTTTATTATAATTTAGTACTCATTTGAGATGTGGAAATAATTTATGTACTTTGTATTATGTAATAAGGATTTTCAGGGAAATTATAAGAAAAAAGCGTTCTTCCAATTAATTTTTCCCGAACATGTAGAGTTTTAATTTAATTTAATTTAATTTATTCAGGATTGTAATTTTAAGCCTTAAGGTTCCTATTTGCAGTTCCGACCGTTTTTCTATGCAAACTCTAAAGTGAAAAAAAGGCTGTCAGGGTTATCGAGATTAGAGGATATATAAAATGGGCTCTCAAATATTTGTAGATACGGAAAATGTAAAGCACCCAAATTAGGTAGTTTTATGCGAAACTATCAGCAAACGGCCGACTTTTTTTGAGGCCCCGATAAATTTTCACAACGTTTTTTACGCACTCATTTGTTTCTGTCAATCGTTAATCATTTTTCATGCCCATTTATCATTTCTCATAGGCAGTTTTTAGGCGATCATTTCTCATTTTCCACGGCGGCTTGCGTGGGTTTCTCATGGGTGAATAAATGCGTACTCTGATTATTACGAAGTCGTAGTGCGAGCTTATTATCAACGTTGCATTAATATAGAATGACTCTGAATACATAATTTGTCAATATGTAATTTTTAGTTGATTCTTCCAGAACAGTTCCCTTGCAACCATTCCATTAAATTCTATAGTAGTATAAAACTCTGGCACATACACATATGATCAAAAAAATAAGTGCACCCTACATTTTTTTTAAAGGCTCGTAGACGAAAGTTTATTTAAATTAAAAGAAAAAACAAATACTAATTTCGGTTGTTATAACATTAGAAATAAAATAAAAACTAAAAAAAAAAACAAAAAACAAACATTAAATGCAGTATTTTTCACAAAGTAAGAAATTAATCAGAAAAACATTGGACAAAATAATAAGTACATTTAGTTAAAATAAGCAAAAAGTAAAAAAATCAAGTTGTTTCTGCTAAATTGACTGAGTTTCGTTAAATGCCGGTATATCCACCTTTATTTTCAACTATTTTGTTGACTCTTTTTGCCATGCTGGGAATAAGCTTCCTTCAGGTTTCTACTGGTATTTGATACAAAGTTTTTTTTAACAAAATTCCATATTTTTTAAAACCTTATTTTTGCTTTCCAATTCTATGTTTCAACTCTGCCCAAATATTTCCGACTGGATTTAAGTTAGGATATTGACTTGGCCCGTCAAGAAGGGCAACATTATTATCTTGGAACCAATCCTTTACCAATTTAGAAGTATGCTACGGATCGTTATCCTGTTGGAATGTCGATCTAAGAGGCATACTTTCCACAGCATAGTTCAACATCGTATTTTCCAAGATATCTTTGTAGTGGAATCTGGTCATAGTGTCGGTAATTCGATGTATCGGACCGACACCATACCACGAGAAACAACCCCAGACCATAATATTGCCGCCCCCGTTCTTGACCGCCTTCTTTGTAAAGCGAACATGGAATTCCTTACCCTTAGGGCGTCGAACATTCCGGGCACAGTCGTTTCCAAATACATTAATTTCTGTTTCATCGCAACATGTTTCGCCATTTTTTTCACCGTCTCCCCCGGACCAATTCTTGCAAACGCCAATCCAGCCTTTAAATTTTTTTTTGTCTTAGCAAATGAACGTCGTGGTAAATGTGCTTCTTGTAGTCTACGATGAACCGTTCGCGATGAAATTACATTTCCAATTTCTGCTGAAATCGCTCTTGAAGACACAAACGGGTCCTTCTTCGCAAGTCTTACAATACGGATATCTAATGTTTTTGAAGTTTTTTTGGATCTTCCCCGAGTTTCGACGGTCTTCTTAGGCCTTAAAGCATTTTGTACAAAAAACAGCGACCGATTCATAGTTTCTGCTATAGAACGAAGACTTCGGCCACTTTCTCTTAGTCTTGAAACAATTTTTCTCTCCTCCGGATAACAATGACTTTTTCGACCCATGGTTGATTTTTTTTTTTTCAAAATATTTTGTAATGAATAAAAATAAATAACAGTAAAATAATTAGCCTTTCCAAAAAGATTGTAGCAGACTGCGAAAATATTAAAGAATTGAGCGGTGTTTATTATTTCAACCAAGTGCTGAAATCACACCTGAACAAAACTAACTCAAATGAAACCAACGGGGAAGCCCCAGTTTTGTTTTCACTTTTAAAGGCATTACCATATTAAAGTTATTTAAATAAAAAAGATGTCATGTTTACTTTCCATTAATGTAACTTAAATTAAACATAAAGCAAAAATAAGCAGGCGTATTTATTTTTTCGACCATATGTGTACGTTGATACTGATTTATTTGATTTGATTTTTCTCAATCTGATTACTCATTAATTTATTGCGGAGTAACTTTTTTTTTTAAAAAATTTATTGTAATAGTAGCTAGATAAAAGAGGCGACGTCTACTGACCAGCCAACAAAGGGCAGGGTCTAATTTGTTTGCAATTTACTAAAATCAAACCTTTTTATGTAGGCCACTTTCTGTACAGGTACATTTAAAGGTTAACTTTTGCAAATGGTCGATGTTTGTGGGAATTCTACTGTATAGATTAAAAAACCTTAAATAGAAGGATCAATATATACGATAAGGTATAGTAAAAATAAATCCACTATTTTTTCCAATACATGACTTTGGTAATCTGTATCTCGCGTAGTATAAGTGCCATTATGCTAGGTGGCGTTAGAAAGATAACATTTCATATTCAAAAATTTACTTAGTTTTGTAATTGTGACGCCAAACGTAGACAGCAGCATGTCATGCTTCACATTTTGCGTACATTTTTATTTATATAATAAATCACATGAAACAAAAAACAATCGTTTTAACTAAAAGCAAAAAAATATTTTTAAAATAAGAAAAAATTTTCAAATAAAAATTAAGGAACTTTTATCAGAACATTTTTTTGATTACATCTTTTGCCTCAGTTCTGCACATTTGCCCAGTTTTGTGAGACGAAGAATTTTATCTTAGTGGAAAATAAAAAAAAAATTAAATATTTAAATAATAGCTATTAATAACTAAATAAATATTTAAATAAATAAAAAATTAAAAACCAAAACGCTTTGAAAAAAAAATCGCGTTATTTTTATTTGGTTGTTTTTTTTTATCCGGGCCAATTTCGGGTTTCTACCCAGTTTTGCGAAGAATTTCATCATAGTATGTACTTGACCCAACTGATTTGTAGAATTGGATGCGCTAAAAAAAAAAAATAAAAAACGGGTCCAGACAAAGCAAATAAAATTCTATAGTCAACAAATTTGGTGGAAAAGAAAATCTTAACACCAACCACATTTCTCATTTGAATGGATTCCCAAAAGAAAAAAAAAACATTTATATTGAATTGAAAAAATATACCGCTCGACCTATATTTGATTTTTGATTATGATGTTTTATCATTATGGTGCTTCATTCGTCTAATTCAATTTGGATTTCTATCCAGTTTTTCGCGATGATTGAATTTACTGGACTAAAAAGGCAAAAAAAGGAATCCAGACAAAGTAAATACAATTCTGGAGGTTAGAAATTTTGTAGAGAAGGAGTTTTTAACACCAATCATATTTCTTGATTGAATGGCTAACCCAGACAATTAATTTGTGTTGAATTGAAACCGTTCGAAGATATTTTCTCAAAAAGAATGTGAAGTAATGAATCTGATATACAAAAGGATGAAGCAGTTGATACTATGAAAGACTCGCAGAACATAATTTTTTTGAGTCAACATTTCTTTTCTAATATTCTTCGTGTTAATGTGTAAACTAATGAACTCTATATCTTAAGTAGTCTAATTCGTATGACCAATTCTGTAGAAAAAAAGCTTTCACCACAGCATTCTAGCAGTGACTGACTTTGTAATGAAGAAATGAGTTGAGAGTTAGTACTCAAACTGCAGCAGCTCGCGAAACATCCGTTTTTGACATAACAAGAAAACAGAATTCGCTCTTTACTATACCTAAACTCCTTTCCCACTAAAGGTACGCATTGTACGGATGTGAAAAAAAATTTTTTAAACACAATTTAGCCCCCCGTATTTTCTTTCTCATTCTTTTCTCAATCTTTTGAAACTATTGCTGGGTACCACCCCCTGTATATACACTTCGATTGGATGCTAATTTATACGATTTTTCATACTTAATTCGGAAAATTTTATATTTATTTTTGAGAATTCTTATTTTATTTTTTGAGTCATTTTTCATTAATTTTTGGTGATAATTTTTTGGTCAATATTTTATAATAGTTTTTAGGTCATTTTGTATTGAGCGATATTTCGTGTCGCCTTTCCTTTTAATTTTTTTCCATAGACAAAATCTGAAAAAACGGTTTACTCGGCTTTTTTTATTGGGTAACCGCAAACCGAATTATTGAAAAGGGTATTTTTTAGAATAACTCGAAAAACAGTTTTTTTTGAGAAAGTCGGGTATTTAAACACTATAATCATTATCAATTATAAGTTAAAGACCTTCAACATTTTATTCTTATGACTTGAACAGTATAAACGTTTAGACGAGTATTGAGTTATCTTGAACTGCGTAATGTGAATAGCCATATAGTACTTTTGTTACGATCTACAGTTGTGTACATAAATATAATGTATTACATGCAATATTGTGCCGACACATGTATTCGTGCATTGAAATATGTACTTGTACATGTATGTATGTACATAACGTATATAGTAAATGTACGTCTATGACCACATCTGGCTGTGTGTTTAATCGAGAAATCATTTAATGTTAGATAGTCACGTTTTTGAATAAGTCATAACATCTGCGTGTACCCTAACAGTAATGCAAACAAGTATACATGCATGTATACTTATGTATGTTTACAGCATCACGTAGTTGCATGGACATGTGTTAGTGTGTCTGTTTACATAAGTACATAGACATGTCTGAATGTACATATGTATATTCACATCCTTTAAATTTAATAGCAAAACGTTACTGGCATTAGTTGAAATTGAACCCACACAAACACCACTAAATCCCGTTCATTGCTCAGTTGTTGATATCCTTGAGTGAATGGATTATGCATATGTGTGAGGTTATATATGGGTGTGTGTTTATTTGACGATTGTTGCGATATGCTGTTATTTAAACATCGTTAATGTAGCAGATTGTTATGTAAACCGTAAAAGAATATCATAATATAAATTGGAGCAATAAAATACAAATCCGGTATACTTCTCAAAGGATCGTAATATTTTCTAAAATAAATTATTAAAACCTTTTGGTTTTAAGATAATCCTGTGTTACGATAAAATTAATTTTACGTCCGTACCTAAATATTAAAATTTTCAAAAGAGACTTGAGCTATGAAAGTGAAAAGAGATCTGTGTAAAATTGTGGCTCAGTTGAACAACTGCAAAGCTTGCCCTAAAGCTTGCTTTGAAAATCGTTGGCCCCAAACTATACGATAATACTAAATATCATCGTAACCATCACTGTATAATATAACCATCGTTATATAGTATTTCTTACACCACAACTTGAGTAAGCTATGGGATTGTGTATGCAATATTTGTTTCTAATAATGCATTGTTGTTGCTGCCCTAGCGAAAGTGAATCTGTTTGAAATCTTTGGAAAAATACATGAGATTCAAAATTCGTTATTCCACCAGTTAGGTTCACTAATGGTGACTATCAGGTATGTGATACAAAACGTTTTCGATTTAAAATCGATGCAAAAACGATGAAAGTTTTGATGCACATCTTTTTATCGATTTCATTTCGGTTTGAGCTGAAATCGATATCGATTTCATTTTCCATTTCGTTCTATGGAAAATATGGATAAGAAAGGTGTGATAGACGACGTATTATCGTTTTCATTTACGGTTTTAAATCGAGTAGTCTTTGTGTGGCGATTTTGCAAAGTCGCATTTCTTTATTCGGAAGAAAAATAATAAATTGCGAACAATTTAAAACTAAAGTGAAGAAAATTTGAAATGTAGGTATTTATATCAAACATCTGATAAAACACAGACTTTTTTTGTATATTCATGGGTCAAAACAAATGGCTCAAGTCCATATCCAGAGTCTGCCAGAAGCCATGAACCACAATCTCCATATTCATACATGGAACAATAAAAGTCTTTTTGGACGCTTAAATTCCACACAAACGAATCATGACTTGAACCTGGTCGCGTTGCATCCACAGCCAAAATATTCATTTTATAGTCGCAAATCTAAAAAAAATTGAACTAATACAAAATTTTCACATATATAACTCATCTAAATTAACTCACAATCATGGCATTTATGCTGTAATATCCTTTCCTATAATAAAACAAATGTTCCTGAGTATCTGTTTTAATTATTGCAATGTGGGTACCGTCTATGCAGCCAACAACACCTGGAATTCTGTATTTATCAAAAAAATGTTTTTTGGACTTCAACATTTCTTGTGGTTCAGCGGAAAGTTTTACCCAGTATTGGCACAACACCTGCTCCAGGAGAACAGCCATGCGTCCAAATATTTTAGAAAATGTGGTGCGGTGCATAGCTATGGCAACATCATTCCCCACAGAGCGTTGAAAGCAGCCTTCAGCGAAAAATCTGAGCGTTGCTGCCAACTGGATTGCTAATGGAATGGACGAGGGTGTAACACTTGTCCCAAGTTTATCCATTATCCAAATAAAGGCTTCTTTATTTAAGCAAAAGCATTTTACAAAACTATAAACAATTATGTATTACTGAAACCTTGGGATAACACATTTGATTTACTTTTTTCCCGGCAAATCTAGTGGGTTGGAAGCATCGCGTAACTTTTTCCTTTTAATATTTTCTTCTTTATTTGATGCATCACTTAAAATTGCGGACACTGCGACAATAAATGCCATGTTATAAAATTATTTTTCAGCTTACACTTGTTAATTTGATTCTTGTTGTGCAAACACTTGTATTTTAAAACGTAAACAAATGCTCTGAGTTGTATTTTGCAAAAGAATATGGTGGAAATGAAACACAACTGGAAAATGAAATCGATACGATTTCTGTCACAGCTAAAATCGATCTGTTCGTTTTGGCACTTTGTTTTCATTTGAAAACGAATCGATTTGCATCACATACCCCTATGTTTTTGGTTTCGCTAGAATAACATGGATCTCTTAAACGTGGTCTTGCGACATAAGATAGATATGTGTATCTCACACGTTGTTTACAGGGAACCTGAAATCAAGGCAACACTAAGAATTGCTTCTCCTGGTCTCCATATCTATATTGCCATATTGCTTAGTTTCAGGATCGCACTTGAAAACCTTTATTTATAACCTACGGGGGCCAAAACTAGCCGACCTAACAAAGAAGACGCAAAAAATTTGGGAAAAATTTTCTTTATTTTTCAACATACTCAACCTTTTAGCTTGATACACTTTTTCCAACGATATTTAATAGCTTCTATACCCTGTTTATAGTAAGAACTGTTAAACTTAATAAAATAGCCATCAATCACAGACTCCACCTCTTCATTGTTGGCAAATCTTTCACCTCCAAGCCATTTTTTTAAGTTTGGAAACAGAAAATGGCCTTCTAAAACAGAAAATAACTTTCTTCTGGCTAAGAAGGTGCGTGATGAAGCAATTCAAACTTTAATTCATTAATTTTGGCCATCGCAATAGTGGGTGTGTGAACTCGAACATTGTCTCCATGAAACAATACTTTCTTTTTCGCCAAGTGCTGCCTTTTTTCCATAATTTCATTACCTAAACGCTGCAATAAATTAAGTTAAATTTAAAAATGCCAGACACGATATTTTTAAAATTTTCAAAAAATAATTAGCAAAACGCACTTGTTGTTTCAACAACATTTGGTCCCAGCAAGATAGAACAACTGCACTCATAACCTGTCCAGTTACAGCGGAGCTCTAATGAAAATTCCCAAACAAATTTGTATCCACAAACATCACTTTCCGCTGACCCATAAGGTCACCTGTCCTGACTGCACCAGACCTTTTTTATGGGGTTATGTCAAGCAAAAGGTATACAAAACCAAACCAAGAAATTTGACTAAATTGAAGCAGTCCATTAAAACAATAATTGAGGCGATCTCGCAATGAATCATTTTCTGATCAGGTGTCGCATATGCGTAAATGAGCATGGAGGACATTCACAGTCACTTATTTTCAAAACCAGTTAGTTATATAAAATAAAATGGAATTTTCTATGCAAAAAAAAAAAAAGTTATTTGAATTTCTTATTGTAGCACAATTGCTGCGTCACCCTATATTTTGATGTAGTTACATGAGATGGCACATGCACTCCCTCAAACGCTATTGAAAAATAGGTCTCATTTTGGTAGTCTAAAGAAACAAACTGGTATAGACTCTCTGAATCAGTTGCCGGATGTGTACGAGAAAATCAAGATTATCATCACTGCCATCCAGGATATGCAATGGACAAAACATTCAATATTCACTTGGATTTGGATTCGTAATTCCCAAGGGACTTAAACGCTTTATCTCGTTATGTAACCCCCTAAGCGATCAGATAGTTACAATCAGCATCAACCCGATATCTATTTTAACCACGCTTTCGCTCATCAGATCATAACGGAAAGAAAATTCCTCCTCTATCCTCCCCTATAAAGGAGGAGCAACCTCAGATATCCACAAGATAACTCAGCTACCGGCTGATCAAAATACGAGAAAACTGAGTGATAATTTAATAATCGGCAGACGGCTTTCTTTTAGTGTCATAGATCTGAGTACCATCCATGATGTAAGCAAAGACTCGAATCACAAAGCTAAACATAAAGCAAGCTAGAAGCGGTCATAGCCAATTCCAATAAACTATATGAATTTGTACGACACAGCACTCATGATCTAGATATTCCTCGCAACTGCTACTTTCCATGACAACTAGTGTATAATCTTCCTTGGAAAGGAGGAAAAGACGAAGGGCAAATTATCTCTTTAAATGGAAGAAACGATTGTTGAGGGAAAAGGAAGGCCGTTGTCTAGATGTGCGCGAGAATGGAAGTAATGTTTGAAAATTTTACCTATAGTCAAAAATAAAGTTCTGAGCAGTAAATACAAAGACGGAAATCTGAAGAAAATTATAGTAGATACGGCGAACACCACGTTTAGAAAAACAAATGGGCAGGCTCAAAGTTGATCAAACACCATAAGTTCCATTGCACTGAAACATAAATGTGCAAAATCATCGTTAAAAAGTGGACCTTTCAAAAATGGTTTCTTTCCGCAAGTAATACTTATATCGCATTTCTTAGTGTCACTTAATAATCCCGCCTTGAAATTGGGCGATCCATTGAAATGTTTCCAAGCATTTTCTGCATTTATCAACTACAACTCTATATGTATACAGCCATTAATAAATGAATAAATAAAAAAAAGATTACGAAATTTCTGAAAAAGAATCATTTTTCATAAATTATATAGAGCCCTTGTATAAACAAGCTTTTTTCTATTGGATAAGATTGTGTTACTTGCAAGCCATGAGATGTCCTTTTCTTATACGTAATATGCCAATTTTGCCATTTTACCGTCATAATTTGTATTTTTCGCACAGTTAGGGTGATACCTTAGATATTTTGTGAGCTGGATCGGCCCTTTCCGGCATATATTAACTACAACTATCCGGTTGTTTGGAAAGTTCGTTCGGTTTTTAAAAGAAATTTATTTACAAATTTATACACAAGAAAACAATTATTTTAATCTACTATATAATCTCCTCCTTTTTTAATAACTTTTTCCCACCTCTCTGGGAGCATTTCTATCCGTCTCTCATAAAACTCGACTGATTTTTCTGAAAAAAAAACGTTCAGTTCGATTTTTCACTTCTTCGTCGTTATGGAAATTCAAGTCCTTCAAGTGGTTGCTCAGCCTGTGAAATAGGTGACGACGGAAAATACAGAGTGTCCGTCGGGAAGGTACGAGTATACTACTTTGTTTTGTCGCCATTTTGGTAGACATTAGTCGTGATAGTTTATATTTGGCAGTCGTGAAGTAGTGACGTGGCCAATTTATTATGAAAAAATATTCGGTAAACCAAAGTGTTTTAATCGTTAAAACATTTTATCAAAATCAATCATCGATTACTGTGACGATCATAAAGTTACGTGAAATTTTTGGGGAAAACAACGTGCCAACAAGACGCACTATTTATCGTGTAGTGAATGATTTCGAAGAAAGGGGGACTGTAGCTGAAAGGGCCAAGCATGGACCACAACGTACTACAAGATCGGCTGAAATCATTACTGCTGCTCAAGAAAGTGTTCAAAACAATCCGTCAACCTCAATGCGACGTTTATAAGGCTAACAGAGGCGGACATTTATCTGATATTGTATTCCATACATAATTGCCGACATTAAATAAGACATTTATCAATATAAGATCCATTCTCTTTCATGTAATCAAAAATTATAAACAAACAAAGTAGTATACCTTCCCAACGGACACCCTGTATTAAATATTGGACATACTGGAGATTTTGACAAAGTAAAAATTTTAAACAAAGAGGACAAAGAGAGAAGATGATATACAACAAAAGAGAGAGAAAACGATAAATTTGGAGGAAAACACCGACAAAATCAGTGCAATCTACAGGGTTGTAACTATAAAAGTTACGAAAACAGATAAAAGGTGATAGTCGGACGGGGCGAGGTCTTTGGAGTACTGTGCGTGAGATAAAATTTCGTATCCAAACTCTGACAGTTTCTGGCGGCTCCGCGTGGCAGTGTGGGGACTCTGTGAGAGAGGGTCGCTCACAAATCTGAGCTATTTTATGACTCCGTGAACGGTTGAGACTGATTTTTTGATTATTTCAGCTATTTCCCTAACTGTTATACGGGGATTAACAATAATTAAATCTCTCATCTCTTCGAAAACAATTTCTTTTGATCGTCTTGACCTGGGAACGGACGTTACGGAGAAGTCGATCGTAGGAAATCTTTTAAACCATTGCTGGCAAGTCGAACCAAATGAAAGTTCGTTTTCTTCATAAACAGATTTTATTTTTTGGCTGGATTCAGCAGCTTTTAAAAACTTTTTTTTTAACGCTATACGACTATATCGAGAACGCAAGTAAACAATTGTATACAGTTAAGAGAAGGGATGGGAGGAAGTTATGATAGTGTTTGAAGGAACTCTAAGTCCTGAGAAGTGACGTATGGTGAATTAACTATTTAATCGAACGAACTTTCCGGTTGTTCGGAATATTTCAATTATATATTTATACATTTATTTATTATTTATGTTTCAATTATTTTTCACTCCAAAGTATTTGTATGATTCCAATCTTTTCGTTCTGGACTTGTGGCATTTGCTGTCCACAGTGTGAATGTGAATGTTTTCCTGCTGGACTTGTATCATTGGCTGTGCACAATGTAGTGAATGTTGCTCCAACCTATTATCAGATAAGTGAGCGTGCCCTCATATCATACTTCGTGTATTGACTTATCCCGTTTATCTAGTATAAATGAGTATTTTTGCATCTTTCAGTAACCACACCTAAAGTGAAAGCGAACCCTTAAAAAAACGTATGAGTAGGTATGGCTCTTTCCAGTATCTGTACAGGGTCATCGTAAAATGCCATTAATTAACAAACAAATAATTAAATTTAAATAAAATCCAGGAAATTGCCAAAATTGCCGAAAATTGTGTATTGGTACTGCTATTACCTGGAAGTGAGGTATGATTTTATCTATTTTCGACGTTAACAAAAATAAGCAATATGTTAAAGAAAACTTGCAGTTGTTTGAGACTAAGTCAGCTGTTTATGAAAAACTCTAGCTTTTCCAGTATGAGTTACAGCTAAAAATATTCTATGGCTTTGAGTGAGATGTCTTCTAAACTAGTACAGTAAACGCTAATCACTGCGTTACTGACTTCGACTAATACCTAAAAGCCTGACTATTTAAGCGCTCTTAGGATGATTATTTTCCCAAAATAGATTTCCTATCATATCATGACAAATAGACTCTGGTAATTTCACATCATAATTTCCTACACACCTTAAGCTCTTTGGCCACATTTTCCAAATTAACTTTTGCAAATATCTTAAATCTATGCTGTAAGTCTCATTCAATTCAGCACACAATTTTCTACTGCCATCTTCCTACAAAGAATTGAATTAAACTTTGTTTAAGTTGTCCTGGCGGCAAAATTGATTACGTGCCATTAACACACTGAGCCACAAATCTAATAATCAGCAACTAAACACGTCAACGAAAATAATGGTGTTCTTTTGTTTGTTGTTATTACAAGTTGCCACCCATTAACTAAACCCAAATCATAATAACAGACGGGTAACCTCATGTTGTTACCTCAGAAGTGACGAAACGCTGAGGGTGGTATTTTGCATTGTATGGCGCGACATGGAAGAGAAATATTAAAGCGACGCATGGAGCAAATTTTATCAAATCGTGTCCTCATTTCTTTGTATTTATTTGTTTAGAAATGGAAAAGAGCAAACATTTCGGTTGCTGTTAAATTAAGTTAAGGTAACAACATACGAGGGAAGCATGATAACCATATATACATAGTCCTGCCATATGTTCTGTTACAAATATAAAACGCGATAAAAAAAAACCAATATTTATATTGTATTCAAAATTATTTCATTTATTAGAAGACAATATTGGTTATTAAAAAAAATTGTATTCACTCGAAATGGCCGCCTTTTGCTTTAACACAAGCTTTCAAACGGTGTGGCCATTGGGCTATAGCCGCACGTACGATTTCCATGGAGATCGAGGACGCTGCTCTGGTTAATGCTGTTTTAAGGCTTCCCAAATTTTTGTGGGGAGTCTTGCAAGCCATATTCTCCAATTCTGACCACAAAGCATAATCCAGTGGATTGAGATATGGACTCCCTGATGGCCAATCTTCTGCTGCTATAAAGCCAGGAATATTGACTCTGAGCCACTCCTGCGTGGTTTTAGCTTTGTGCGCAGGCGCAGAGTCCTGTTGGAAGATCCATCTACGTCCATTGAAAAGGGTATTGGTCAAAGTAGCATAAATCTTGCCATTTTGTTTGTTGAAAACTTCTTCCACGGTAAAAATTTTCTCATCCGTAAACAGAATGTTTTCATGGCCATTGTCCGCGTGCCACTGCAAAAGTCACTTGCATCTTTCCAGTCTATTTTTTTTTAACTGAGGAGTTAGAAGATGTCCCGTGGACCGACGATAGGCTTTCATATGCAGATCATCCCGAATCAGCCTAGACATGGATCTGGTTGATATGTCCAATTCCTTGGACATGATTTTCTACTTTCTAAGGGGATTCCTCCGAATTCTTTCACGCACTGCCTTTACTGGCGCACTCGTACGGACAACGCGCGGGCGACCACTTTTTGGCCTGTCTTCTACTCCAGACAATTCGCCGAAGCGAGCAATAGTACGATAAACGAACATTCTTGATATTCCGAGTGGTTTTAGCAACTCGAAAATTTGGCCAGCACTCTTTCCGCACTTATGCAACGCTATTACGCCGACTCGATTCTTTTTAACGCCCCACTCCATGTTAATAGATTGCAAACTGAAACCAAACTGACTAGTATTCTTCACTAATCAGTGCATGTGTTCTGAAAAAAGAGTTAACGGTTCTATTCCCGCAAGAAGTTTTGAACGATAAGCGCTGGAAATTGTGTAACAGAACATATGGCAGGACTAGGTATATATCCAGGTGCGAAAAGGTGAAGCAAATTAATTTTATTCATCAAACTATTGCTTCCGTCAGTGTTCTGCTTTAAGTTCAAAATCAATTCAAACACATAAATAAAAGAAATGTTGTTTGTATTTGTTCTAAGTAACTCAAGTCTTCGAAAGAATATTGAAATAAAAAAAAATATTCATTCATTCTCAGATGGCAACAGGCCGAGTTTCAAAAGCGTTGTCCTTCCATCGGTGTCATTGTCGTCCTTTTTTTGCTTCGTCCATCTAGTTCATTGTTGAAGATTTTTCACCCGGGTGCTTTTTCGATCAACTACACGGCATAACCCATAGAAAAAAATTGCTGCGTTTTATTGCGCTTAATTGCATTAATATCGGTATATAGCTCATGACTCATATAATGCCGTTATCAATGATGGGTCCATAAGTTAACAGAGTAAAATATGCTTGTCAACAATCATTCAGCATTCAAAACTAGTAAATTCTCAGTTCTTCGAAAAAATAGTTTCTCAAAACTTGAGAAGGCTGCAGCGATATTTCGCAGTCTTTGGCTAATGGCGACACTTAACACATGTGCTATACTCGTACACAGGGTGGCGCAGCAATTGTGCTACAATAAGAAATTCAAATAACTTTTTTCAATCTCATGTATTTCATTTATTTGTTCTTTTGTTATATAGAAAATTACATTTATTTTATATATCTAATTGGTTTTGAAGATAATGGACCGTAAATGGTTTCGATACTCACTCACGCATTTGCGACACTTGATCTAGGAATTATTCATTGCGGAAGGGTTGACATCGAGATTGAATCAATTATTGTTTTAATAGACTGCTTCAATTCAGTCAAATTCCTTGGTTCCGTTTTGTACACCTCCTGCTTAAAGTAACTCCATAAAAAAAATCTGGTGCAGTCAAATCAGGTGACCTTGAAAGCCAATGGAAAGTGGAGTTTTTGGATATTAATTTGTTTGGGAATTTTCGTTGGAGCTCCGACATAACCGGTCTGGCTATGTGAACAGTTTCTTCGTCTTGTTGGAACCAAATGCTGTTGAAACGGATACGTCTTCGGCGTATTTCTGGGGGAAAAAAAACCCCTTCAATATCTTTAAATAACGGTCCCCGTTGACAGTTGACAGTAGCACGATTCGTGCGCCGACCTGTATAAGCAGAGGTCTTATACCAAGCAAAGAACTCTTAAATCATGAATTCTTGAAATTGTCTTTCAAACTTGAAATTTTGCAACCTCGAAATCTTGAAATGTTGAAACTTTGAAATTTTAAAATTTTGAAATTTTGAAATCTTGAAATGTTAAAATCATGAAATCTTGAAAAATTTGAAATTTTGAAATTTTGAAATTTTGAAATTTGAAATATCGAAATCTGAAATCTCGAAATCTTGTAATCTTAAAATCTTGAAATCTTGAATTCTTGATTTCTTGGAATCTTGAAATCTTGAAATCTTGAAATCTTGAAATCTTGAAATCTTGAAATCTTGAAATCTTGAAATCTTGAAATCTTGAAATCTTGAAATCTTAAAATCTTGAAATCTTGAATTCTTGGAATCTTGAAATCTTGAAATGTTGAAATCTTGAAATCTTGAAATGTTGAAATCTTGGAATTTTGAAATCTTGAAATATTGAATTCTTGTAATCTTGAAATCTTTAAATCTTGAAATTTTGAAATCTTGAAGTCTTTAAATCTTGAAGTATTAAATTCTTGAAATCTTGGAATCTTAAAATTTTGAAATTTTGATATGTTGAAATGTTAAATTCTTGTAATCTTGTAATCTTGAAATCTTGAAATTTTGAAATCTTCAAAAATCTTGAAATCTTGTAATCTTGTAATCTTGTAATCCCGTAATCTTGTAATCTTATAATCTTGTAATCCTGTAATCCTATAATCTTGTAATCTTGAAATTTTGAATTCTTGAAATGTTGAATTCTTGTAACCTTGAAATCTTAAAATCTTGAAATTTTGAAATCTTGAAGTCTTTAAATCTTGAAATATTAAATTCTTGAAATCTTGGAATTTTGAAATGTTGAAATGGTAAATTCTTGTAATCTTGAAATATTGGAATGTTGAAATCTTGAAATTTTGAAGTCTTGGAATCTATAAATATTTAATTCTTGAAATCTCGAAATATTGAAATCTTGGAATCCTGAAACCTTGAAATCTTGAAATTTTCAAAAATCTTGAAATGTTGATATCTTGAAATCTTAAAAGGTTAAAATTTTGTAATCTTAAAATCTTGAAATTTTGAAATCTTCAAAAATCTTGAAATCTTGTAAACTTGAAATTTTGAAATCTCGAAATCTTGTAATGTTGAAATCTTAAAATTTTGAAATCTTGAAATCTTTAAATTTTGAAATTTTGAAATCGTATAATCTTTGAATCTTAAAATTTTGAAATCTTGAAGTCAAGCCCTTAGATTTCGAAATCTTAAAATGTTGATATTTCCAAATTCTTAAAACAACCCCAATTAGAGCAGGTGCTGCCAAAATGAAATCATATTTTACAAATTGAATAGTAAACAGCTGTTGACAAATCACACAAAACACTCTCTATAACTTCTTATGCTGGTAAACAAACTGAAATTTCGGTGACTTAAAGGCGTTGACTTTTTGGAGGCGGTTACGGTTGATGTCACTACGTTTACATACTTACACCTCCGTAAGCTGCGTGGGAATTATGTGAAAAGTCACAGCTACTATGGTTAAATATCAGGGTTTAACTATCTCACACACTATCGGTGTTTGCATCGCAGTAACGTGGTAACTGTTGACAACTGCTAAAGTAAACATATTTGGTTTACTGGTACCAGTGCATGCATGCAGTGAGTCGTTCCACACTTAGCCGAGCCTGGATGTTGTCTTTATGTAATTGTGGCATTTACATTTCTGTTTGCCTGCGAGTGCGGTGTCATGAGAAAAAATGTATTTTGGATTATTTGCTGGAGGTAAACATTTTTACAATTGTTTTACATTACATGTATTTTATTTATTGTTGTGAGATTAATTTACAACCCCAAATACATATAATATACGTTTAATTTATGCGGCTAAATATTGAAATGTTCAATCACAGCAGATTTAATTGAAACGTACAGTGATTTATATAGAAATGGTGAAATGGTGTAAATTCTTTTTTATCGTTTTTATTGAAATCCATCCTGAGTAATTGTTATCTAGTTACTCGAACATTGATTCCATTTCAATTAGTTGGTCTGGTCATTGTCTTTATTTATTGTGCATGATATGCCAGTAGACGTTATATTTTTGTAGTAGTACGGAAAACTTTTTGGAAAGTTAAAGTCAAGCGGACAAGAGGAGCAAAAAGCACATGTTGAGGTTAACTAATGGCATTAAACACTAAGTAAGCAACTGAATTGAAAAAAACTGGGGTGAACTTTTCGTCTATTCGATACAAAAATTATAAAAGTTTTTTTTGTTTACTTTACTTTTGACTTTTTAACCGATGATTTCTATTCTAACTAATGAAGAAAGTTTTTGGTCATGGAAGAACAATCACAAGAAAACTGTGACATTTTTTTTTTGTTTGCGTAGTAGTGGGAATTCGATACAGATATAGCAAACAAATTATATGAAAAAGTCTAGTGTTGAGATCAATATTGACTTGAAACCTTCATGCAACAGTTATATTTTATTGTTGGAGTTTTTTAAAGCTGTAAAGTTTAAAATATTTGTGAACTTTTTAAAGATTTATGTCAAAATGGAAAATTCAAGTAAATTCAATCATAAATTCCTAGAAAAGCTATTTAAATCGAAGATAAAAGAGTGTCATGGCGACGCAAAGTTTGATAAGCCCCTCACGGCATCATAGATATTGCAAGTCGAGAAAGTGATATCGTTTTGATATCACAACGACTAGGTGGTTTATTAGAAAATTCCTGTATAGCATCTGCTCAAAAACTACATAAAGTAACGATAAAATAATAGTTATAGTTTGTAATTATGGATGCATGATAATTATTTTATTGGGTTTAAACCATACAATACTCTGTACAATATCCCATTCATAGCATGCAAGGAAGCAGTAAAGTACCAAGTGTCTTTTAAAAAAATGCACTTCATGATTTTTAAGTTGATTGAGCGATGATCTGGTCTGTCGTAAATATTTACGAAACTTTTTAAAACTTGGTACAGCCTAACATTTTGCCAGCTAGCAGCCACAGACAGTAAATAGGTTGTATCCACCGATTTCTTCTTATACCTCCCATACAAATTGACCGGCTTTTCTAAATTCAATATCTTCCATATAACGCTGTGTGGGGTTTTTGTCTGGGGGGTGAAAAATTCCAAGTCAGGGTGATGGTACTAGGTCAGTATAGTAAAATCCTCAAAGGGTTTCGCGTTCGTATGTGTCAGTTTTTTTTTATGACCTTTTACATTTTCTCCTTTTCTTGATGTTTTTTAAAACTTTGGCAAAAACGTAGTTTGACATAACTCGAGAACGACTAGTTCGATTTTGCTGAAACAAATTGAGAAAAATTAAGAATTACATTTCCTTTAATCCATTCATATACTGTTTCTCTACCAAATCAACATTTTTGCAATTATAAATAAATTTATGAAGAAAATTTTGTCAAAAATTTTTTTACAGCAACCATAAAAATCAAATAACCTTATGTTTATTACTTTTTTTTTTAATTCTGAGAATCATAAAAAAAATCACCAATGTTTTTTCCAAGGAATTTTGAGCATATCTCAAGCAAATTTTTGAAATTCATACCTTCACTAAATTGTAAATAAAAGCAGAACGCGTTAATCGATTTCTATGATCTATGTCGCATTTTGTTTATAGGTTATGTGGCCTTACGTAAAAGTTACAAGACTTGACACTTTTTTCCGTTTGGGATTTATATGATTAAAAAAAAAAAAAAAAAAATGTTGACAAAATTTTCTTCATAAATTTATTTATAATTGCAAAAATGTTGATTTGGTAGAGAAACAGTATATGAATGGATTAAAGGAAATGTAATTCTTAATTTTTCTCAATTTGTTTCAGCAAAATCGAACAAGTCGTTCTCGAGTTATGTCAAACTACGTTTTTGCCAAAGTTTTAAAAAACATCAAGATAAGGAAAAAATGTAAAAGTTCATAAAAAAAACTGACACATACGAACGCGAAACCCTTTGAGGATTTTACTATACTGACCTAGTACCATCACCCTGACTTGGAATTTCTCAGCCCCCAGATTGGCTGTTGTACTGTGTAATTACTCGTGAGGAGACTGCAGAAGTCCACGAGGGTTTTACGTGAGTCTCGCCGTAAAGGCCTTACCCACGGTGTGCGACACACTGGGCATATTACAATGCGATTGCCAACGCCCCCCTGGGATAGCCAAATAAAACGTGGGCTATCTGACAATTTTGGTACTACCGCATATTGTCAACCCTTTCTTCGCAGTCAGGAGATACCAAATTGATTATGCCAATGTTCCCCGTTGGCGGAGGCAGTAAGAGATTTTGAAAAGATCGGTCAATTAAAGAAGCCCCTTTTGATACCTCCCCTACACATGACATACAAGTAACCGACCTAGCCCATATATTTGTAGGTGTCGTAAAATTTAGCACATATCATACGTTTGGATGAAGTAAGTTCTGAGAATTAGAGCAGAGTATACTGGCGCACCCCTTTTGGTGTCTGCGATGCAAATTCGACGATTTTCCGATACTCTATGTTTTCTCTGTGACTTTTAATTTGTAGATCGTAGAAGGCTAAAGTTTTGTCCAGTGTATTGATTTGTAATTCTTTGAGAAGATTGAGAAAAACTACCGGATAACCACGCCCCTTCTGGTACGTCCCATACAAATGATCGATCTTAACACTACATTTTTAGGTTCATATCTTTAAATATAACCGGTTATCCATTTAGTGATTTCAAACCCTCCGGTCTGGCAATGCTTTCAGCTGTTAAATGCCTGTCATCTGAAGTGTTATTTATTTGATGAAAGGTTTACCATTTATGAATATGGAGCGTTTAACAGCCGAAGAACACTTTAAAATAGTAAAAACTTACTGCAAAAGTGCTAATGCAAACAAACAGGGGCACTTTTCGTGCATTACGAAATTATTGTCATCATAATTAATCTGCTGTGCGAGGAATTGGCAAGATTTTAAAGAAATTTGAGGAGACTGGAAGCGTTACAGACGTGGTCAGACAGACCTGTGCATTATCGCAATGTACGCACTGCCGAAAATATCGCTTCTGTTAGTGAAAGTGTGGCGGATAATCCGAATTTCAATTCAGAGCGCTATGGCCGTATGATAACTAACTTTTATTGGCCTACAGTTGAAGATTATGAACTGGATGGTTTCAACAAGATGATGCCGCGAACCACACACCGATTTTGGTCTTATTGCATGAGAAAGCGTAATTTTGCGCTTTGGCGTCATAAACTGGCCATCAAAATCATGCGATTTGACGCTGTTAGACTTTTTTGTAGGGCTACGTCAAAGACCGGATAGCTCCCAAACATTGGAGTATTTGAAACCCCACATTCGTCAGGCTATCGCCGGGATACCTCCCGAAACGTGCGAAAAAGTGGTCGAAAACTACCTCCAAAAGGCTCCACTGCTGCAACCAATCCAGACATTATATGACATTGTGTTTCGTACATAATGACAAGGCATTATAATGAAATTATATTTTATTTCATTATAATGAAATATAAGTTTTATCGAAATCATAGCTTTATGTGTGTGTTTATCTAACTTTATTTTTGAACCCGAAAAATAAATAAGCCGGTGTATATAATATGAGGGTATTTATAATATGTAAGTCAGTTTACCTGACTCAAATTTCTGTACCGGGGTTTAACCCATCGTTAGTTGATCTAAGTTCTTTTAGCATTACTACAAAATAACGTCAACAGCTCTTTAAATGGTATTAATAACTTTGCATTGTACAAAATTCATTTTGACTAATATCTCACATAGCTTGAGTTTTTTCTTCGGCATTTCCTAAATAATTGGAATACAATTAATTCAACTTTTATCAATAAACATAATACATACAATATTAATTTTATTATATCTAACATTTAATTCAACAATTTAGAATTACTTCTAAAGTTTATATTGTGGAATGATTTTTTTTTTTTTTTTTCAGATGAATCTTTTGTTTCAACATGAAAAGCCGCTTTGGGAGTTCGGATAGGTGCCAAATTCAAAGTGAGTATCACTTATTTTGAAATAATACTGAATAAAGTAGATCTATATACAATACGGTATTGAAGGTCCAGAAAACTTTAAATAAGCCACCCAAAGCCCATTTTGAAAAACGACCTATTCAAGAAATCCCCAAAAATACCAAGTTAATGCCTTTTGGAACGATTTTCCTTTGTCTTTGAAAAAATTGCTAAAAGATAATAGTCACCATGGTATCAAAATGTGAGTGGACAAATTTTATGACCGGAATTGGTTGATTACGTATATTTTCAATGAGATAATGCTATATGGCATATCTACCATATAAAATGTATTTTGAAACTATCATCCATCAAGTTTATCAAAAGAAAAATGTATATTAATTTACTCTTTATGCCTACTCTAACAAGTTTTCTGACCACTCGATTTTGAGAACGTTTACATTTCCACAATGGGTCGCTAAATTTACTTTAAATTGCGATTCGTCAACATTTAGGAGATGAAAATAGTTCTGATTAACATAATTTAATACTGTAGCCAGCAAAGCATTTTCATGATTTTGTCAAATTTTTAAATATTTTAGCAAAAATATTTAGACAAAACCTATATTTATTTTTAATTTAAGGTTTCCCAATTAAAGGGTTATCCATTTTCCGGTTTCAAAAGTATCGTTAAATGCAACACACATATAGCTATGATTTCGATGAAACTTTTATTTCATTATAATGCTTGGATTGGATGCAGCAGTGAATCCTTTACAAGTAGTTTTCGAAAAAAATTCGGCCCAATCATCATAACGTGCATCAAACAGTCACTTTCATCGAATGCAATGGCTTTTTCGCAACCACTTTAGGGTTCTCCGAACCCCATACGAGACAATGTTGCTTGTTGACGCAACCACTGAGTGAGAAATGAGCTTCATCGCTGAAGAAAATCTTGTTCGATTGAAAGCCTACGTTTGAATCACCACTTTCATAGTGAGTTTTAACTATTTTTACGCGTTCTTCGGTTGTTAAACGATCCATATTCGTAAATTAAAACCCTTCGCTAAATAAATAACACTTTAGATGAGAGGTTTTAAGCAGCTGACAGCCTTGCCAGATCGGCGGTTTGAGACCACCCTATATTTTTACATAAAAACTTGATTACTTTTAATAAAGACTTCCAAACACAAATTGGCTAACATTCAGACTACCTGTTTATATGGCAGCACAGAACCAAGAAATAACAGTAAAACTTGAAATTTGCTGAAAAACAAGTCAACTTTTTCATAAATAGTAGCGTAACAAAAATCAAATTAGTAAAGTTCTTTTGGTAATAACTAAATTATATATATATTATATATGTATATGTCACGTAAACAGCTGACTCACTCTTAAGGAGAGGCAAATTATAATCGATTTGCATGAAAAAAAAACACAAATCTTATGAGGAAATAAGTAAAATAGTTTCATTCGACGCAAAATTAAAGAGAACAGAATTGAAAATAAGCCTCTAAATGGTCAGCCACAGAAATTAACTGACAAAGATAAGCGATGTACAAAGTGAATGATTAAGAAAAATCTGTTTACAATCGCTCCCAATATTGACGATGAACTTAAAATACAAAAATTTCAACCGACACTATTCGAAAATGTTTAGTTGATTTGTGTCGGTCTAATGCCATGTGCTTAAAGAAAAAAACGCATAAAAAAACAACAGACATAAGCGAATATACCAACTTTGCAAAAACTTAATTAAATAGACAAAAACACAAGTTTTGGAATAAATTGATTTTCACAGATGAATCCAAATGTAACATATTTGATTCCGAAAGCCATTCAAAAGTGTTGTGTAGACAAAAAGAAGCATTAAATCCCAAAAATACGGTGAAGACTGTTAACCATGGTGGAGGAGGCGCCATGGTATGAAGCTGTATGTCTTCGGCGGTTGTTGGTAATCTGGTATTTAAAGAAAATACAATGTTTATTTAGATTTATTGAAAATCAATTTATGATAAAATGATTTAAAAATGGATTTAGTTGGTGATTACTAGTTCGAACAGGACAACGAGCTGTGGAACTTTTTAAAATGCCCACCATTTCAGCTAGCTCATGCACTTTCAGCCGACGATCATCCAATACCATTATGTGCATTTTCTTAACCGTGTGTGGCGTGGACACCTCAATGGGTCGACCATTACAGCATTCGTCTTGGCAGCTCGTACGGCCTCGTTTAAACTCTGCTAGCCTATATTTTACAGTCCCCCAGAGTAAAATCTTCCAGAGTAGAATGTAGCTCGGCTTTAATATTGGTAGGACCGAGACCTTTCTAATGGCAATATTGAATTACATAACGATGACCTATTTTTCCATGTTTACAAATTCATTGAAATCGTTTACTTTTGATGGATTCAATGAAAATACTAAACAACGTGGCTCATTGAAACTTAAAGCAAATGTTTTATAAGGAACTGCACTTTTCACAAAAATCATTTCTTCAAACTACTGGCACCACATATACATCAAGTCGACTAGTTTTTGGACCGCTCTCGTATTTTCTTACGAGTGGTAGGTTATACATGTGAAGTAGATATCATCCGAAAATGTCCGGATTTTGATTCATTGAACTTTTTCCATTACACCGACCAACAATTAGAATGGAAGATTGATTTTCCTCACAAGTTTCTTATTTCCTCATGACTATTTAGCATAATTGCCAAGTATTCTTATGCCTTATTATAGATGAATTGGAACCTGTAGGCAATACAGTTTGTAAATTAGTGGGAAAGCTGACTGAATTCTAAATGATTTGATTTCATTGTAACGGGTGGGCCATATGAGTGTTGGCGATTTAATTCTTCAATTTCTCGGTAACGCGCGGCGCGGGTTGGCGGGGGGATATGTTGTTCGCATGAACACGGTTTACACGATTTAAGTGAAGTTCCAAGCGCCAATGTGAATGTTCGAAACAACCGGCTCAACAGTACCAATTACGGTTCGTGGTCGCCCAGTTTCTGCAAGATCAGCCGACATTGTGGAGCGTGTTCATGTTTCAGTTCAGCGAAATCCGCAACAGTCAACACGTAAGAGAAGTCAGTCTTTGGATGTCAAAAGAACAACTTTACGACGAATTTTGAAACGTGATTTGCATTTGAAGGCTTATAAGATTCAGATAGTCCAAGAATTAAAACCCGATGATGCCAATAAGCGACTTAACTTTGTAAATTTGATGCTAGAGCGGTTCAACAATTTCAACAACGTGATTTTTAGTGATGAGGCCAATTTTCACCTTAATGGCCATGTGAACAAGCAAAATTGTCGGTTCTGATCCGAGACTAATCCCCGACGTTTGCATGAACGTCCACTTCACAGCCCTAAGCTTGTCGTGTGGGCTGGGATAACGTCAACCGGTATTATTGGACCATACTTTTTTGAGGACGAAAGAGGGCATGCGATGACGGTTAGAGCGAACAATTATTGCAACATGCTAGCAGACTTTTTGGTGCCAGCTTTGCAAGAACTTCAAGGCAATACCTCGAGGATGTGGTTTCAACAGGATGGGGCCACATGTCATACGGCTAGGGTATCCATAGAGCTGCTGAAAAATGTTTTTCCTGGAAAACTCATTTCGAAAAGGGGGGATATTGAATGGCCCCCACGTAGCCCCGATCTCTCTCCATGCGATTATTTTCTATGGGGCTACCTCAAATCGGTAGTCTACGAGAATAATCCGACCAATTTAGAGCAGTTGAAGAGGAACATTATTCAGTAAGTAACAAGTAAGTAAAGTAACAAAATACCGAGAATAACTTTCCAACGAGTTTTCCAAAATTTACGACTTCGGTTCCAAGAGTGTCAAGCAGCCGAGGGAAGCCATTTGGACAACATTATTTTAAGTCTTAAAAATTTCCGTGCTTCTACTTTTTAAAAATACAAATACATTTTTTTATGTTTCGTAGTTTTAGTTGAATATTTAAACCGCCAACACCCTTGTGGCCCACCCTGTATAAACTGGCTTTGCCGATCTTTGTCAAACTTCATACAGTATGCGGAGCGCGCTAGGGTTTCCTTTTGTTTTGTTTGAAATGTTGACTACAACATCAGATACATCTTTCTATTTATGTTTTTTTTGTTTTTTGTTGTTCATGTATTTGCCAACAAGTGTTATGTACTTTTAAATAATTCCAAAGAAACAATCACATGAGCCTAGTAAATATTAGTATTATCCAGTAATACCCTAATATTATGCTTGTGTGCTCTTAATAAAAGGTTTGATTTATTCAACTTCAACCACAGCAACCACCAAAAGTTTTTGACGTTAATGTTCGTTCCTAAATATTTACACATTCTGTCTTTTTCCTTATCCCTGATGATTTTGTCAATTGTGCTAATTTATTTAACATCGATTCCCATCATCGAACGAGTTTTCCACTGGTAATTGGCAATCCATACTAATTAAAAGATCAAAGTATGACTAATATTTGCCTACGTTGAAGCGCTGCTCCTCCCACAATACCACATGACGAAATTCTGCCACAGCTTCCCATGTGTGTGTGTTGTATGTATGTATGTGTGTGGTAAATGCCAATTAGCACAAATTTAGCTCTTTTTGTCGGATTGTTTGTAAGCGTGTATGTGGATTTTTATACTCGTATATGGACTTTGGATAAACATTGAATGTAACAAATATCGGCAGCAGTACATCAATCGACGATAAGCAAAAGGGGGGGTTCATTACCTACTCTTAAGCTTTTGTTTGTGCACCACAAGTGCGTAAATAATTCACACAATTAGCTCTGGAAAGATTGGAACGCCACGTATTGGCGCTGCTTACCATGGATGCCGTGACAATTGAGCCGTGTGAATGTGACATTATTAAGCTGTCGCCTTGGTGGGAGATTTAAATGTTTCGATTGGTGAAATTGGTGTGAATTTTCGTTCAATTCAATTCAATTCAGGCATTAAAAATGTATAAATTCGTATTTTTTGTGGGAGATGTTTTCGCATAAATATGCTAAATATTCGTAAAAAAATTTAAGTTAAAGCAAATAAAACACCGGCAAAAGGAAAGCAAGACTTCAACACTTTTGATAGTATTTGTAGTTTTTATTATAGTGTTTTTTTTAGCAACTCCGACAAGTGTTAAGACGTTGGTTGTTGTGTTGTGGGCATTTTTTTTTTCTTTATTCCCATGATTTACAAGTTTTTCACACTTGACAAAAAGCAAATGGCTTTTCGAAAAAGATAACAACAATATAGAAGAAAAGGAAAATGCCAACCTAACATGTTCAGAAGCTCTTGAATTCTTTCAGCTCATAGAGCTGACATTTATAACAATTCTCGCTTACAGAAAAAGAAAATAACAACAACTGCAAATAACGGCAAACAGTTGGCACAAGAAGGAGGTTAAATGTCATTGTCTGGCTACGTGGAATAATACAAAGAAAAAAAAAAACGCCAACAAAAGTTAAAACATCTTCGAGCACAGATGCTGGCACAAGTACTTTTTTTCAGTGTCTTCCTTTGTATTATTCTTATCCTTTTTCTTGCAGGAAAGAGAAAATATATTTTGGAAAAAAGAAAACATTTCATAAAACAGGAAAGATATGTTCATATTTCAAGTTGAATTTCGAGGCAAATCTGCACTACAGAATACAGGAGAAACATTAGTTCATCAATCATGATCGCGGGTTCAATCCCCTAAACAGCCACCTATCATTATTTAGGCGGTAGTCACCCCGGTGTGTCTGATTAACACAAGGAGTAGCCGACTAAACGGCAAGTCTAGTAAATGCTTCTCAAACTATAACGTTAGAAATCATCGTTAAACTGGAGGAGGTCACTTTAAGCGAGTTTAAAAGAAAAATACGCGCAAGCTCAGTGAATATGGGAAGCTCGGCCATGCCTTGTTCATGGTATTGAAGGGAATTTGTTTTTTTTTTCTTAATTCATATGTTAGCTCTTAAGTCAAAGATATCATAAATTAAAACTTTGAACACAAAAGAAGGCAAATGTGAAACCATGGATTCCACGCGACCTCCAAAACACTATTACGCGGCACTCGAGCCATTTTTATGTAATTTCAAGTTGAATATTTGCAGAATATTTATTTACAAAAATTTACAAAATACTGCAAATAAACTGAATCAGAACAACCATGACATTACTTTTAATTTTTTATTCGAGTGCAGACAACATTGATGTATGTACTGACGAACGCTTCGGATAGTCTAAAAAGGTCTAGCAAAAATTCCTCAAACCGAATTTCTGCAGCAAGTACAATTGGGTAATCTTGGCGATTAGCTGGATTTCACTTCTATTGTATGCGTGTAGCATTAGAAATGCAGAATTGACAAAAATTTGAAAATATTAAAAAATTACAAAAAACTCCATATATCGGAAACTAAGCATGCTATAACGAAAATAGTACAATTCTTCAAAACATGTAGCTAGCTATTGCCAAAATACCAAAATTTCTGATCTCCAAAGGAATCTTCAATGTGGCATCAACAGAAAAAGCGCTAAATTTACAAAATTGTTAAAACTCAGAAATTAAAAATTAAAAATTCTACTACATCTTTGTATGTTAATGTTTGTAAATCCGTATTGCCTATTTATGGACTTTATAAACATCAATTACTCTTGTAGGTTTTTAAGAGTTTAAACAATTTTGGTTTTCCCAGAACCAATCGTTTATGTATACAAGACATCAACAAAATCTAAGAACACCTAGATGCAAATTAGAAACTACTAAACAACGCATTGAATACATGGATAGTTTAGAGTACAACAATTTGCCTGCAAATATGAAAAGAATAAATAGAATATCACAATCCGAAAGTGAACTAAAAAGTTTCCTTTTACAGAACCTTGAATCGCTTCTTATGTAATTGCGGAATAATCCTAAAGAGTATTTTAGGGATTCAAAACATGTATGTTTTGACATAATTTTTTATACACAGCATGTTTTTTTTTTGTACCTTCTTTCATACGTAATTATACTTTTAATAATACAGGGTGGCGCAATAGAACGTGCATATTGCATCATCTTTTTTTGCGGGGTAGAAAAGGCGCGGGCGGGGGGGCGCCTACATCGTTGAGTTGGCGGGCTCATGGAGTTTTAGTCGCTATGAATCACTTCGACGGGAAGCATCGCGCATTTTGCGTGCGCGCATTTTACGAGAACTCTCGTTCATATATTGCTACTAGGCGACTATATTGTGCTGAATATGGACTACGGCGAATTAGTGAGGCTCCGATTGCTAATTTAATTAAAATATGAGTAAAGCGTTTTGAAGAGACCGGTTCAACATTTAAACCACAAGCAAATGGTCGCCCAAGAACATCTAGGACCGAGTACAATGTTGAGAGAGTTATGGAGTCAGTACGAGGAAATCCACAAATGTCCACTCGCAAGAGATCGTCTGTCTTACAATTATCGCGACGAAGTTTGCAACGAATTTTAACATTGGATCTTAAGCTGCAATTAACACAAGAATTGAAAGAGTCTGACTTCATAGCAAGGCTCGCCTTTGCTAATGAGATGCTTAACCGATTTTCCAATTTTGACAATATCCTTTTCTCTGACGAGGCTCATTTCCTTATGAATGGGTTCGTAAACCGTCAAAATTGTCCTTACTGGAACAGTGAAAATCGCAAAATCAAATACCAGAAACCATTGCATAGTCCTAAAGTGACAGTATGGGCAGCAATCTCTGGCTGAGGAATAATTGGTCCTTTTTTCTTCGAAAATGCGCGGGCCAAAACGTCACGGTTAATACGAAACGCTATGTTGAGATGTTGGACGGATTTTTGGCTGCAGAAATTGAAAGTTCAAAAATAGTGAATTCCAGAACTTGGTTCCAACAAGATGGAGCTACCTGTCGCACGTCAAATGACTCCATGGCGGTGTGAAGCAGATGTTCCCTGGCAGACTAATTTCAAAAAGAGGTGATATACCATGGCCCCCACGTAGTCCAGACTTGACGCCTCTTGACTTTTTTTTTGGTGGCGATACCTCAAGCACAAAGTCTACAGTAATAATCCAAGAAACATCGTTCAGCTCAAGGAGAATATCCGTGGTGAAATGGCAGCCGTTACACCAGTATTCAATAAAGTTTTCAATAAATTTCGTTTGCGGTTGGAGGAGTGCCGTCTTAGAGAGGGTCACCATTTAGATGATGTTATTTTTAAAAAACAAACTCCATCTATTACTCTACAATGCCTTAGATTTATTTTAACCATACCTTTTGTATTTATTTTTTAATCTATTTTTTAAATATGCACGTTCTATTGCGCCACCCTGTATTTAAATTTGTAATTACTTTGTACATGTTTTGCTGCCAACTTGCCTCTAACATGCCTTAAGGGCACCGAGGCCATTTTTAATCTGATATATACTTGTACATGAATTGATAAATACAAAAAAATGTCCAGTCATGAAAATGCCCCAATTTTTAGTTACGTTTTGTGTTTAGCAATTTATTTCTCGTATGAAATGTTCTCTACTATTACCATTGCCGTAGCAATAAATTCTCTCTGGGGGAGCTAAATTCATTCATCCATTCATGGTAGGTTCATTCAATGCACCTAATGTGAAAAACTTTAAGGGATGGTAAAAAATTTCTGGGGGCTCAGTCACCCCGCAGTAGTTATACGGACTTGTATTGCTTTGCATGTAAAATCAATCAAGTGAAATGATATGAATTAAGCGCGGTCAGAACATTCAAGTGCGCGAAAATGCTGTTAGTGGTGATTTTCTTTATATAACACATTGATTTTTACCGTTTTCATGCTAAAATCATGTTTTCAGAGTATTATATAATTTGTCCTCCAAGCTTATTCCTCTTATGAAATTTAAATCGAAAATGCTTGTAATAATCACGCCCCTTTTACAACAGTGCTAAGCGATACCTTTCAGCACCTATGAAATTACACCATATGAGGGCGCTTCGAAAATTAGCCGATCAGACGTATGGATGGTCCCAATAAATTGAAAAAAAATTATTTTGGTGAATAGCGGCGACTTTATAAACCATATGTTTTGAGTTTCAAGGCGCCTCGTTGTTTACTATAATATTTTTATTGGAGCCATGAAAGGTAAACGATCGCAGTGAATTTGTAACTACGGAAAAAAATTGATCTTCGTTATTTAGTTAAATGTTACCATTTGAAAGGTTCTACTCTATGGAAAACTGATTCTTCGTTTACGACTGTAAAATATTGGATATCAGAGTTTAAACGGGGCCGTACGAGCTGCCAAAATAAACACTGTAGTGGTCGACCAATTAATTGAAGTGCCCACGCCAAGCACGGTTAAGAAAATTCACAAAATGGTATTGGATGATCGTCGATGATCGGCAAAAGATGCCTGATCTAGCTGAAATGATAGACATTTCAAAAAGTGATATATACCGTATATTGACCGAAGATTTAAAAATAAGAAAGCTGTGGGAAAGATAGGTGCGGCGCATGCTTTCAATAGAGCAAAAACGGCGTCGTAAAGATGTTTCAATTGAGTGTTTGGTGATGTTTCACCGTAATAGAGCCAAATTTTTGCATCGATATATAACCATGAATGAGGCATGGGTCCACCACTTCACGCCTGAGACAAAGCAAGACATGAGTCAAAGTAATAGAGTGGAATGGGAGAAGCGGTTCCATCTGCAGGCAAGGTCATGGCATCTGTTTTCGGATGCGCATCAGATTATTCTTATTGATTATCTTCAGAAAGGATAATATATAATAATGAGATTATTATATATCTCAATAACCACGCCCACAAGTAGACTGATCTCTTAGAGTGTTTGTTTTTCGACCCTATCAATTAGTATTGATTTCTTTGTTATAGAATAGATAGTAAAAATGTTAGACATGTTAGACTTAGCAAATTTTTCAATGCGTTCTACAATTGTAGGCAAAGATAATTCTCTAGTAACCCGATTTAAGCCTATTTTTTCTTCTTCTAGATCAATTTGTCCCACTAGTGCCACTTGCTATCCATAATACCATGGTCGTGTCAAAAACGTCGACCTTTTATAAGTAATATAACGAATTTACCCATCTTTTAGGGAAAAATCCAGTTTTTCTGGTATATCCAAAATTAGGATAGTCCATTTTCTAAGGGATAGTCCATTTTCTATGAATTATTTTTCTCTTATATTGTATAAATGGTAAATTATTAAAAAAAAGCGCTGAAAGTTAGGTTGCCGTATTCCAGAGATGACTTAAGTGTTTACATAGACAAGTGACACCTTCGTGTCAGAAATGGTCTTCTCTTATTCATATTACATCGACTTGGCCCCTTTTTCTAGTGAAAATTAATATTTTCCAGTACTATAGAAAACAATCTGAGCTGATTTCTTAAAAACCCAAATGATCTAGGATGTTCCCAGCATCTACTGCCCTATTTTTTTTAATTAACAAATAAATGGTAAAATATTTGAAAATATTCTGAAATTGTTCAATTTTTTTTAAGGTATTTGTTCTGCAATTATATGTGAAGAGTGTTCTCCACGAAGCTGATTTAAGCCTATTTTGAACGCTATCCCCGCTTTTGGTCAGACATTTTTATGCAAAATTAGTTTGTCGGTTTTTTTTCTTTAATCGAACAAGTGAAAGAACAAACATGGGTTAATTGATATACGTTTTTCCGATGAATTTATTGGCTCTCGGTTGAGGATTCCTTGATTTTAGGAAAAGAATGATAAATTTAGTGTTTTCGTCTTCTTACGTCAGTTAGTATAATAATATTTTTGGGAAAAAAGAAAGAGATATGAAAGGAGATATAACGATGTGAGAGAATAGAGATAAAGTTGTAAGAAAACTTGGAAGTTCTATTTGTTGCGCAACTAAGTTTTAGCTATTTTTTTTTTATAAAAATGCAACCTTATTATGAAAATATGTTGACAAGGGATTCGCTGAAAGTATTGCCCATCGCTAGAGTGCACAGCTCGGCTCAATCGCATTAATTAAAGTCTATACCGACCCCCGTGAAAGTTTCGATGCGCTTCAACACCTCTTAATAAATAACACCGACCTGCTCCTCCAAATACAGAGCATAACTTTCGCAGCGTGAATATTCGGCCAAGGCGACGACGTAGAAGCATGACCGGGCGGCCCCCATGACTTTCTTTTCTTTGGATTGCTGTAATAAATCCATTTTTCAGCACCCGTTGCAATACGATGAAAAAAAATCCTTTCTTTTTTGCCGCTGAAGCAGTTGTTCACAGGCGAAAAAACGACGCTCAATGTCCCTTGGCTTCAACTCATAAGAAACCCAAGTTCCTAGCTTTTGAATCATTCCCAAAGCATGCAATCGCTTGGAAATGGTTTAGCGGGTAACTGCTAATACTGAAGCAATCTATAGGTATACCTGCGTCCGATATGGATCACCATCAAGCAATGCCTTCAATTCAGTGTCTTCGAAGCTTTTTCAAAGGTTTCACGCGAACGGTTGTCAAGATCAAAATCACCGTCTTTGAAGCGACAAAACCAAACGCGACACTCCGTAAACGTTTTGAAGCTTCCGATGAGCTTCAGTCGCCGTTTTCTTCGATTGAAAGAAGGAAATCAATACTTCTCACATATGACGATTATTTGGCACAAAATCATACATATTCACACAACCAAAAGAATGTGACGTCAAAAGAAACTCACTGTTGTGTCGAGGCGGTATGTTTATCATATGCCTAAGCTTAGCTCATGACGTTTAGGTTATGACAGAATCGGCTAGCACTTACAGCTGGTGCCATCTATTGGCAAATAGCGTAAACTTTGTTGCGCACCTAATAATATTTGTCATCGAAATTGCCTGTCTTTTCCCAAATCAATGTACATATATATACATTTGCCAACACTTACATCAATTTTTAAAGCATATTTTCCACTTTGAACAAGATGTGTGTGGGGATAAAGAGAAGAATTTATTAACTGCAAATGTACAAATTGAATATTCTGAGTTCTCAAGTAGTAACCCATTTGTGCTTTGCTTCCCCGTGATAGAGAATGATCAGTATTCGATGATTTCTTATCATTATGATAATGATCAGTATGCGATATTATTTCTTATCTCCAATAAACTTTGCAAAAGAAATGATAGTGGATGTTCGACTTTTGATTTCCGAGGAGACCGATGATTTGTGCTGCCATGCGGTGGTACAAGTAGAAATATTAATTTCACATCTGCAGCATACGTTGCGTATCCGCAAAACTTCCAGCATTGTCCTTAAAGGGGGATTGCACTACATCATTACCTTTATATTTGCTTTTTGGTATAATTTTCGTTATTTACCTCTTTCTCCCCCATCACTCCATATTTTCATTCTATTATTTATATATTTCTTTTAACAACTATTGCTTCTTTTTGAAGAGGCGACGAGCTCATCGCCTATTCTCTTTAATACTTTCGCTCACAACATGAGTTACAACTAGCCTCATTTTCCTTGTATACTATTTGACATCCTGTATCATACCGGGGCTCGTCTGTATTTCGATTTTCATACTCATGCGCAATATGTTGTATTGCGGATAAACTTGTGCCGAAATCTGATGTCATTTACTTCTTTGTCTTAGCCGCGGCGAATGTGATCAATCCTCACCCATCCACGGAGATATCGTGTAAGCTAAATATCCTGACTGGTGACCCCAGAAATCCTGTATATTTTCCTTCGGATTTAGGTTCTCTTTAGGTTTTAATGTCAATCAGACTTTTTCCGTTGGGTCAAAAGCACAAACAATGATAATTCTTCTTCTTACGTGGCAACTAGAACAGACATTTTTACGTTGCACGTAGAAATTTTTGAACTATTTACTTAAACAATGATAATAAAAAACATTTTTTGAGTACATACCAACAACTATGAACAACACTCGCTTTGGGAAAGCATTAGAATAGCATCTAAGATAGTCATCAAACGAACATCCATTTAAATTAAATTTGTAATTCAAAAAATAGCTTAAATAATGAATAGTTTTGCAATAGTTTCACATGTATAACAGTTGGTACAAAAGTTATGAGTATGCATTAAACCCTTTTCTAGTCCTTTCATTTATTGTAATTTCTTTCATTAATGTAGGGTACTTTCGAATGAATTCGTAAGTGGAAGTAAAGAAACAGTATCAACATCTGCACCGTTGTCATCACCAGCATCACCATCATCACTTGCCTGTTTGTCGAAGTTATTACCATTTATTCTCTCCCAAGAACAATGTGAATGAAAGGAGGGAGGGGACGCTGAACAGTACCAAAATACCCTTACTCAACTCTTAGCATCAAACATCGCCCAGAACTGAACCGCTTAAAAAGACATCACAGATTTTTTTTTTTTAATTGTTCACTCAATGCAGACTATTTTACGAGGTGATTATTCGCAATGAAGTTCGAAAAGAAATTCACAAAAATAAAAAGGAGGCATTAAACCAAAACTAAGTGCAAATTGTTAGGGATCTGGAGAAAAAAACGTTTGTAAGTTTGGTGAATATCATGTAAATAATTGTAATAATAATGTGCCTCATACATAATATACGAAAACTAGCCGACTTAACGAAAAAGACATAAAAAAGTTAGTCTAAATTTTTCTTTATTTAACATGAACTCCTTTTAGATCGATACACTTTTTTCTAAAGATTGTCAATAGCTTCTGTATCCTGTTTACAGTAAAAACTGTCAAAGTCCTTAAAAGAGCCGTTAACGGAAGACTCCACCTCTTCAATGTTGATAAGTCTTTTACCACCGAACCGGTTTTTTTTTAGTTTGAAAATAGAAAATAGTCTGACAAAACTTGGGAATAAAGAGCATAAGAAAGCAGTTCAAACTTTAATGCATTAATTTTAGTCATCAACATAGTGGATGTATGAACTGAAGCATTGTCTTGATGAAACAACACTTTCTTTTTCGCCAAATGCGCCATTCCTTCCATAACTTCATCATCTAAATGCTGCAATAAATTACCATAATATTCGTCGTTTAGAATTTTTCCTTTCTAAAGATAATCAATAAAAATAATCCCATGCGCATCTCAAAAAACAGACGTCGTGACCTCGCCTGCAGTTCAAAACGTCTTCGCCTTCTTTGGACACGATTCTCCATCCTAGTCCACTGGTTTGACAGTTCCTTTGCCTCAGGAGAAAAGTGGTGGACCCCTGTCTCATTCATCATTATAAATCGATGCAAAATTTCGGCTTTAACGTGGTGAAACATTGCCAAACAGTCTACTGAAACATCTCCACGAACAGACGCGGCACTCATCTTGTGCACAGCTTTCTCATCTTCAATTCTTCGGTTAATATACGATGTATAGAACTTTTTGAAATGCTTATCATTTTAGCTGGCTCACGCGACTTTAGCCGACGATCATCTAATACCATTTTGTTGATTTTCTTAACCGCGTGTGGCGTGAGCACCGCAATTGGTCCACTACTACGGTGTTCATCCTGGCAGCTCATACGACCTTGTTTAAACTCTGCTACTCAATATTTTAAAGTCATAAACGGGGGAGCAGACTCCTCCAGAGTAGAATCCAGCTGGGCCTTAATATTGGTTGGACTGAGACCTTTCAAAGGGAAATATTGAACTACATAACAGTGCCAAATTTTTCCATGTTTACAAATTCACTGAGATCGATTACTTTTTTAATGGCTCAAATTAAAATACTAAAAAATTACAAAATGCAAAATAATTTTTTTCTTTCAAACTACTGACACCATCTATATGTCAAGTCTATTAGTTATTGGTGCGCCCTCGTATATGTATGTATGTTTGATTTTATAAAATATTATTATTAAAATATTTAATTGAAAAACGAATATTAAACAGGGTCAAATGTTATAATATTATGTTATGTTTTCTGGTTGTTAATATATGATTTCTTAAAGACGATCCTCGAATTATTGCAAATATATAAACTTTAAACAAAACTATAGAAGTCAGGCTTGATTAACTCAGCTAATAATAGATATGCACTAAAAGTTCGAGTAAGTAAAATACATCAATCTTACATCAATCAATCAATCTTGCAGTCAATCTTCAAAAAAAATCTATTCATTAAATGATAACAATGGCTTTTTGAATCCTCAGAAAGGATTTTTCTTTAATTCTAACTGAATGCATATGAGCTGTAAAAGATGCTCAGATTATTTCTATCTCTTAACCTAACTTTTCCATGTATATAGGTACATATATGATATTGAAAGATTTGTACATAGTACATAAAATGATCTCATTAGGTCAAATATGCACCGATTTATTCATTAGCTTGTTGCCATTTTAAAAGTAATTCTATTATACTTCTCTCCAGTGTTGCCAATTTAGTTTTTTCCGCTTCCGCTTCGTTTTTTTTTTTACTTTTTTCGAAAAATCTTTATATTGTTTTTGGATTTTTTTTACTAAATATATCGCTGCCAGTTATTCCAGGTTATAGATCAAAGAAAGTTTAAAATAATTTATATTTTATGTATATTACAATAATCGGCACTGAAATTAAACAAAAAATTTGCATTGAAAGAGTGACTCTTGAAAATTTAAATTTTTGTGTGCAAAAATTAATGTTTCAATTGATTATTTAAAACTTAAATTAAGAAAAATAAACTAATCACAGTACCTTGGAAACGGTACTAAAATCTAATAATTGCTCCGTCAATCTATTTTTAACGAATGTACTTTCGGTTAAACAGGTTGTACATAAATTTTCTCTATTAATCGAAAACAAATTGAGAATTGACAAGTTCTTCAAATCAATTTTGGCATTTTTAGCCAATATTTTGAAGTATAAACAAATTTTGGATTCATGTTATGTTAGCATATTAATGTAGATATCCTTTGGATGCATTTTTAATTACATATACATACAATCGAATCATACATAAAGTCTGAAAAATTGTATTTGCTATTCTAATTAGATCATTTCCTTTGATTATTTGTCTGATTGCGTGCGCTTCAAGGGAAGTGCATCAAACCATTTTTATGAAAAAAATTGCAATAATTATTTTTTACACTTTGCAATACTTCCTTTCTGACCGAGAGCATAATTATTCGAAGTTCTTACTTATGTACATTTCACCGTCTCTTAAAAATAACATCCTGAAAATTTCTTTTCATCCAATCAAACATAGTCTGCTTTCAAATAACCATTCACTGTTGGCTTTTATAATAATAATTTTCAACAAGCCAACGGTAATTCTAGTTAAAAATTTTTAAAACAATTATGAAATTTTCATGCAATGCTATATTGCAGGATATTGTAATTCAGTAATGATAGATTCAATTCAAAAACATTCAATATAAGGAGAAATTGTGTTATCTGAAAGGAATCGGAATACAATTTCAGTCATTTTGTCAGTATTAATCGAAGTGAGTCATCTATTTACCAAAAATTATGACTGTCATATAGTTTATGGTTTTAATCGATTTGGGTACTCCAATAACAATCATTATTTTAAAATAATTAGAACTCATGAATTCGTAAATGGACTACATTTTTAAATATTAATCTATTGCAGTAAGAATTGTAAATATGAATAAAGATCTTCCCAATTTTGTTTCAGCTTACAAACTGGAATCAAAGTCAACGTATCATAGCTCAGACTACATTAATTTTTGTAAAAATAATTAGGAAACACTTAGTGCCAGATCTGGACAACAAGGAAGATGCATTAAAATCTTCCAACCAAGCTCCTCGAACTTCGGGCGAGTCATCAAGATTTATGTCCAAACATTGCGTTAGTGAAGCACAATTCCTCTCCTATCGGCCAAAGCTGTCCGCTTTTGGGTGATTATAACCCTCCAATGGTGACTACCTACCAATCCCACCAAACACACAGCAAACCCTTCTTGACCTCCTATCCTAGTTCGGCCACAGCTTACGCTGACCCATCACAATTCGAGCATAATCTTTTTTTCTTGGCTTTGTTGCAATTTAAAGTTTTGGTTGCAATTTTAAAGTGCCATCTATCTTTTGATCAAATAATTTTTCCTTACAACTTTTTAAGTCGATTTAGCGACGTCCGTCTGGCTGGTTGAACGATAATGGCCGTAAATTTCTACAAAACTTCATAATAATTATGCCAGACTGTAGTCAGAGGTTGCAAATAGGCTATATCGGCTCACACTTGTTGGTACCTCCCATTCAAATCGACCGATATTCTGAAATTTAATTTTTTTCTTACAGCTCCTATTTCGAGGACTGAAGTGATACGAGTTTTTGTTTATTATTTTAATCCATAATTTTTGGTAAAATCTAGAAAAAAATCTTCGTATGTCTCCCATACAAATGACAGATTCAAACCTTATAATCAATCTTAGGTACATATTTTTTGCCCGGTTGCACTAAATGCAGGCGAATTTAATATGCATTAAGAATTTACTAAAACAGTCTCTAAAAAAAGAAAATGGACCCGCGCCCCTTCTACAAATTTGACGATTTTTTAAAATAAAATTTTTCCCTGAAACTCCTAAGACATAGACTACGAAAACCTGAATTTCTGTTCACAGTTTTGTTCTATAATTCTGGTTGAAATTTAAGAAAATCGAACTACTATCCATGCCCCTTTTTATGTCTGCCATACAAATGACAAATAAAAGCAAATATTCCAAGATTCTTATCTTCTATACAGTTCCATTGATGTCTATCAAAATTGGTAACACATAAAATGTTTGCTATGGTAGTGCCCGAAAATAAAAAAGATCCGCATTCCCAGGCTCATTCTGTTACATACCATGCAAATTCATCTATCCGCCTCGTAACACCTTGTAGACTGCACCGGCCAGCCCCCCAAAAAAATGATAGATCTAATCATATATTGTTAGCTTCATATTTTTCAAGCAGTTGTACAGGGTGGCGCAATAGAACGTGCATATTTAAAAAACAGATTAAAAAATAAATACAAAAGGTATGGTTAAAATAAATCTAAGGCATTGTAGAGTAATATATGGAGTTTATTTTTTAAAAATAACATCATCTAAATGGGGACCTTCTCTACGGCGGCACTCCTCTAACCGCAAACGAAAATTATTGAAAACTTTTTTCAGTAATACTGGTGTAATGGCTGCCATTTCACCACGGATATTCTTCTTGAGCTGAACGATGTTTCTTGGATTATTACTGTAGACTTTGTGTTTGAGGTATCCCCACAAAAAAAGTCAAGAGGCGTCAAGTCTGGACTACGTGGGGGCCATGGGATATCACCTCTTTTCGAAATCAGTCTGCCAGGGAACATCTGATTCACCACCGCCATGGAGTCATTTGATGTGTGATAGGTAGCTCTATCTTGTTGGAACCAAGTTCTGGAATTCACTATTCTTGAACTTTCAATTTCTGGAGCCAAAAATCCGTCCAACATCTCAACATAGCGTTCCGTATTAACCGTGACGTTTTGGCCCCGCGCATTTTCGAAGAAAAAAGGACCAATTATTCCTCTGCCAGAGATTGCTGCCCATAC